>PVJH01027141.1:0-29048 GCA_004026705.1 Nesogale talazaci | reverse complement strand
GCTAACGGGTGAGACACACCAGTCTCAGCAGAGTGCTGCAGCCAGCTTCCAAGCTAACCTAGCCAGTGCTGTGTGAAGCAGAGGTAAGCTGTCCTGCTGGTGGTTATCTTAAGAACTTGAGTTTTACCGTTATTTGTTCTGCAGCAATTGAGGACTGGAACGATCCTTCTAGCATCTGGGAGAGTGCAGGAGCCTGGAGTCTGCTGCCAAAGAGCAGGCAGGATGGCCCTCACCGTGAGATCAAGTTGGGGAGGATGAACAGAGTAGGAAATAGCCAAGAGTGAAAACTGGCAGGATGTGGTGACTGGTGGGAAGCTGAGAAGTCTTCAGTGATGAGGCCTGGCTTGGCTGCCGGTGGTGGGGTCTGAATGGAACACAGAGGGTGACCCCAGTGAGGAGAGCAGCTCAGGTTGGGCTATGCTGAATTTGGTAAAGCATCCACTGGAGTGAAAGATTTGGGAATCCGTGGCACAGGTAATGAATGATTAAAGAGGCTAAAGCAGGAGATTTATGTAAGACTTTTCCACAACTCTATCTTCTCCCAAGTTTTACCAAATATTAAAAGCTGTTTGCCAGTGGGAGGTCAGATGCTTAGAGAGATTCTCCCTGAAGGCTCCAGCCATCCAGATGCCATTGTCTCTTCTACAAAGGTAGGGCTTACTCCTTGCTATTATGACAATGGGTCACTTCCCCTGAAAGCTTTGGTTAAATCAAGTCTCCAGTTTAAAGGCCATCAAGGTTAGCCTCCATCATGAGTCTGCGGCTCTCCCATTCTGTCACATGTGGAACCCCAAAACCTCCTCTTCCTATTTCGTGTATGTCCCTAGATTGCATAACCTATAGTGCAACCCCTTCCTGTGACGTGTAATCACGCCTGTAATCAAGTCTCCCAAATTGATAGAAGCCTTGGTCGGCCATAAAGGAGCTCGTTCTCTCTGCCCCATAGCTTTCCTCTCTTCCCAGTTCCCTCTCCCCATGCTCTCTCCTCCTCCTGCCCTCTCCCTCCACGTGGACCACCCAGCAGGGCTGAGGCGAGCATGCTGCCATAGAACGTGTGTGACTCCATTATTTCTATCTCTCACATGTTCTATGATTTTACTATAATCTTTACCTATCATCGCAGTACAATTGCGCCTACCGGACCCGTGATATGTTAGAGGCTGGTTCCCGCTGACACCGAGAGAGGCTTCCTGGGAAAGTGCAGGGAGCATAAAGTCACAAACGCTCGGAAAACCCTGGCCAATCGCAGTCCTTGTTCAGATGTCATGGGAACACGTTCCCGGAGCTGACTCGGGGGTGGTAGAGACCATTGGGTGTCCCCATATACATCCCTCCTTCTAACATCTACTCTGGATGAGGTGGGATGCACTGCCTCCTGCCCACCATATTCCCCAGTCTCCCTCGTGGGACTTGGAGCTCTGAGAAACCTCTGCGACCATGAAAAGGGCACCGCAGCGGGGAGGAGCCAGGAGAGCAGGAGCGAGGCAGCCCAGGTTCCCAGTGACCTCGCCGAGCTGCCAGGATGCCCATGACTCCCTGTGAGACACAGACTTTTCAACGAGAACTCAAAACCCAGCACCATTGCTATCGACTTGATTCCCAGTCGGAGCGCCCCTACAGGGCAGTGGGGGAACTGCCCCGCTGGATTTCCAAGGCGGGCCATCTTTACAGAAGCCGATGGCGATCGCTCGCTTCCTATGAGCGGCTGAGGAGTCCAACCACCCTGATGCTTGGGTAGCGGTTGGGTTCTCAAACCACAGAACCCACCCGGGCTTCTTGGGAAGACACACAAACAACTGTCAGTAGTGTGTGTGTGTGTGTGTAAGGCTGCACTTAGTCCTTCACAGGGATGTAACAGGGAAGTAAAAGGGCGTACCCTAGCCTTTTAAAAGACTGATTCTTATCAATGCACTGGACCATGTCACCGTGGAGGTCGTAGTCCTCAGCTCTATACATGAATTCCTTTATTAAATGCAAGGCCCAGTGGCACCCTTTCAGAATCCATCAGAAACTAGGCTTCCTATGGAAGATTATCTCTTTCTACAACAATGCTAACACAGTGCCAGTAAGGTGGAGTTGAGCTGTAATGATCATGCCTGTGATGTGGAAGGCATGAATCATAGGAACATGAAATCTAGGAGTTCCTGCATGGCTACTGTTTTACTACTGTGAACCGAGGGCAGAAATTAATATCATCTCTTCGCAATGTATTTCTCTCAGAATATACATAAGTTACCTGAGCTAAAAGAGCGGCCATTTCTAACGCCAGGTCCTTGTTCAGAGGAAAGAATCCATTAACGATCTGCTCATTTGTCTGATACATCAACAGCAACTTTTCTCTATCAGTCTCTCCACGGGCTTGCACCGAGAAATACAGCCTGTCAAAACAAATAAGGGTGGGGGTGGGGGTGGGGATCTTCATGAAATGGCATGCTTGCAAAGAAGGAAGTAAGTGCTGTTAATAAACCGTCCTAAGTTCTCTGGGAGGTACTGCACAGACCACGGCTGTTTTTCATGACCTGTAATCTTTGGCGAAAGGAGGGAAAAAAATATCCCATGTGAGGTTGAGGGTGCTTTTGCGCTGCTGTTTTCGTGCCTTGAAATACAAAGCCTGATCTGTTCCTGAGGAAGGGCAGAAGACCCTGAGAGAAATGAGAGATGTCCACTCTTACACGGCATGCTGCAGATGCCATCATTTCACCGGGCCACATGGTTTTCAACACACTCCTGCTCTTTCACAAACAGCTTGGGCATCCCAGGGAGTGAAGAACTAAAAAAGATTTCAATTCAAGAATCGATACCCAATAGGGGGATTTGCTCTGAGAAGCTGAAAAATAATAGATGCACATGAAAATGTGTTTGGACTCCCTTGCCACCCTCTGACCAGCAGTTGTCTGGTAGTCAGATGACATCCAAGGTGCCTTCTTCACCACTCTTGAGCTGCCACTGTGTCAACCCAACTCAGGAAGGGTCCTCCTTGTTGTTGCCTCTTGACTATCAAGCATGATGTCCAGGGACTGGTCTCTCCTGACTTCATTGGCAAAGTCAGCAGCTGTAAGCAAAGCCTTTCCGGACATGCCTCCGTGGGCCCACCGCAGCTTGTGCAGGGGATGTCGTATTCCCTGTGACGACAAATCTCTGGGAAGCACTGACAGGTGGCAGGCTCTGGTCAGAGGCCATGTCATTTGCTAGCATGTAGTCCTCTGGGCATTATTTTCACTCTGTGTCACAGAGAAGGGACCTGAGGCCTAGAGACAAGAAGGAACATGACCATCGATTCACAGGGAGAGGCAGAGTCAGGATTCGAACTGAGGTCATTTACGCCCTAAAGTTTGCTCCTCAGGGCTCTGCTGAATGGTCCCTGTGTCTGCCTCAATCATGCGGATCAGTGCAGGGGGGCAGGGGTAGGCGCAGGAGAGTCTTTTCCTTCAAGCAGGTGCGCTTGCCAGTTTTGTTTGGTTAAAGGTATCCCTTGATTTTTGCAACTTAAAATTTACAGCAAGAAATGAAAGGATAGAAACAGTTTAAGCATAAATCAATTTAAACATTAGTTTCCAAATAGTATTCTACAAGAAAAGAAATGTTTTTTTAAAAAAGCACCTACTAATTCAATCTTTGACACCTAACTCAAAATAAATAACACTCCACAATGTGCTGAATATGAGTTTTAGAATCCCCCTAATACTTTTCTGAGATCTACATAGGAAATAAGCATCTGGTGAGTTCCCTCTGTGCATAATAGAGGGGTGGGAAGGGACTGGTTATCAGACAGCGTGCATTGGAGATGATAACAGGAAATTAAAATGATAAACCTGACATGTACAGTTAAAACCTTGTCAGTTGATGTCCACTCTGATGCCTGTTGGGCCTTCTCTGGTTTTCAACATTTTCTGGGTGTTCTTTTTGGTGGTGGTGCTCATGTGGGAGTTGATCTCAGGTGTATTTTATCATTGGGGGCGATTCTCTTGAATTTTTGTTAAGTGTTTTTCTGTTTTCCAGTATATGCAACCCAGGATTAATGAACCTACAGGGAGAGCTAGCAGAATAAGGATTTTGTTTGGGGGGAACAGTGAGGCAGGGATGGGGGTGCAGGCAGAAAAAAGGGGGCTGATGTCTAGGCGCTCAAGAAAGAAGAGAATGTTTTGAAACTGATTGTGGTGCCCATTGTACAATACTGCTTGATGTGAATGAACTATGGAACAATATGTTACCTGTGTTAGCTCCCTATAAAATGGTTTTGAAAACAAAGAGACAGAGAGAGAGAAAATAAAGAGTCGGTGTCTTAGCCCTGCAATGACAGTGTGACTTGGCATCTTGCACATGTGACGAATCAAGGCCTTGCCTGCATGGAAGGTGACAGCCAGATCCGGTACCAGTCATGTCATGGGCTAGAGCCCGCCATCTAAGCTGTCAACACACAGACGCGCAAAGCACAGCTACATCTAGAAATTCAGCACTTTCTCATAACTGTGGCTATCCAGTCATTCCAGAGTTCAAGCTTTCCAGTTGACTATTAGTTTTCTGGTAACAAAGAAACTGTCAGAGGCTTTAGAAAACAAGACCATCTTTATCATGCTATTCACGTGTGCTTCATGTGTTATTCTCTGGGCTTTCCCAAAAGTACCTGCTAAACGTGAAGCCTTCCCTTCTTTGTGTATTTCCCCATTTTACCCAAATTTGACTTTGGTTCTGACCCTAGCCGTCCAAATCCAAATTAATATATATTAACTTCATCTTCAGCACACAGAGTCTATCCAAGAAAAGCAAACATGCACCATAGGCAGAATGTGATACTTGGGAGCTTGTAAGAATGAAATGCTTAAGTTTCCCAGAAGAGTTCACAAGAGCGTAGTCAACAGACTGGGAGCAAGTCTTTGGCAAAGGCATCTCTGATAAGGGTTTAATCTATAATATGTATATATAAACTTCAACCATCCAACAATAAAAGACAAGCCATGCAGTCAAAAGGGGGCAAAAGACATGAACAAACTCTTCACCAAAGATCACGCTCAGGTGGCCAACACAAAAAAGGTGTCTGTGATCATGTACTCACTGCCATGGAATCAATTCTGACTCCCAGAGACCTATCAGAGCAGAACTGCCCCTTTGGGTTTCCAAAACTGTAAATCCTTATAGGAGCAAAAAGACTCCATCTTTGTCCCGCGGAGCAACACGTTCCAACTCCTGACTTTGTTATTAGGAGCCCAGTGCACAATCCTGTACGCCACCAGGGATCCTGTCAATAGCTAATACAGATGCAAATCAAAATTACAATGAGATAACATCTCATCTACAAACATGGCAGTGGTTGAAAACAACAGACAACAGCAAAATGCAAGCAAGAAAATGGCGAGATTGGAATGATTATACATCAGTGGTGAGATTTTAAATGGCACAGCCACTATGGAAACCAGTACAACCATTCCTCAAAAAAGCTAGATATAGAAATATCTTGTGGTATCCATTCCTAGGTATATATTCTACAACTATGTACACCTGTGTTCACCGCAGGGTTATTTATAATAGAAAAAGGACAGAAACAACTTAAAATTCATCAGTGCATGAAGGAATAAGCAAACGGTGGCATATCTACACAAGAAAATACCACAGAACTGTTAAGAATAAGAAGAGTCTGTGAAATGTCTTACAGTTTGGATGAATCTGGAGGACAATATGCTCAGTGAAACTAAAAAAAACAAATACATGTTGGAATAGTGGGTTCCACATTGGGCTGCTAACCATAAGATCAGCAGTTTGAATCCACCAGCTGCTTCAAGGGAGAAGGATGAGGTTCTGGGCTCCTGTAAAGGTCGGCAGACTTGGAAACCCCAGGGAACTGCTCTACTCTCTTGACCAGTCGCCACAAGTTGGAATTGGCTCAATGATAGGGTATTTTTAAAAAAGATAGAATGGACATACACCCCCACCCTGAGGCAGGTGAATAACAGAAATGTGGGTAGAGGGAGACAACGGACCGTGCACGACACAAAATAACAATAATATATAACTGATCAAGGATTCACGGGTGGGGGGGGTGGGGGGGTGGGGAAGAGGAGCTGACACCAAGGACTCCAGTAGAAAGAAAATGTTTGGGAAATGTTGATGGTAACATATGTACAGTACAAGTGTGCTTAATACAACTGAATGATGGATTGTTATAAGATTTGTAAGATCCTCCAGTAAAATTTTTTTTTTCATTTTTTTTGTTTTGTTCTGTTTTTTGGGTATCACTGCACTCCGGTGGTGGGAGTAGGAGGCCCAGCCCCACTGCTGGAATTGAACCTCCATCCCAGTGGGCCGCAGTCCCGCGCACAACCTCTACGCCACCGGGGCTCAGCCCCAGTAAAATTATTTTTAAAAATGAATGCAGAGATACACACAGAAAGCAAAGTTATCCGTGATAGGTGGAAGGGGTTTTTCACTTTCTGGACAGTAGAAACTTCCTACTTTGGGTAATGGCAAGACTGAACATGGGCAAATCAGAAACACTTCACCAGGGTAAATAAGACAGAAAGAAGTATGTACCTTCCTCTAGTTCTTTAATGCTTCTTCTCCCAACCCCCTCCACTATCATAACCCCAATTCTATCTCACAAATATGACTAGACTAGAACATGCACACTTGTACAGATAAGAGTTTTCAACACAAGGAATCCAGAACAGATAGACTCCTCAGGACCAATAAGGGGAGCAATGAAACTAGGAGGGTAAGGTGTGAGGTTATGTAGATATCTATGGATGCTCAGCTGTGTCTAGAAAGGCACGCTGAGGTCACTGCACGTGCCCGTGAAGAAGTATCTGGAGACATAGATACACGTTGTTAGCAGGCGTCACATCAGTTCCAACTTGTAGCGTGCCCCCGTGCCCATCTTCACAACCATTGCAGCCACTCTGACAATCCATTTCTTTCAGGGTCTTCCTCTATTATATTAACCACAATGCCCCTTTTCAGGGCTAGTCTTTCCAGATAACATATCTAAAGTATATAAGGGGCACTCTGGCTGTAGTTCTTCCAAGACTGATTTGCTTGTTCTTCTGCCAGTCCACTTACTTTCAAGACTCTTTGCCAACACCCCAATGCCCCGATTCTTCTTCAGTCTTCCTTATTCAAGGTCCAACTCTCACATCATATGAGGGGATGGACAATACCATGGCTTGAGTCTTCAAAGGCACCTTCATCCCCACAGTGACAGCCGTGCTCCTCCACACTGTAAGGAGGTCCTGTGCGATACATTGTTTGATTTCTTGACTGCTGCTTCCATGAGTGTTGGCTGTGACTCCAACCAGAGGAAAATCGTTGACAACTTCAATCGTGTCTCTGTTTATCATGAAGTTGCCTAGTGGCCCAGTAGAGAGGATCCTTCGGTTTCTTTAGGGAGCGGTCATCTACACTGAAAGTTGAAGAGCTTGACCTTCAGCAGTCATACTTCCAGTCCTCCTCATGTTCAGCAAGCAAGGGTGTATTCTTCTCATACCTTGGGCTGTTCAAAAGCTTTCTGCCAACCCTAGTGCCAGGTTCTTACTCACCTAGTCCAGATTCTTAGATTATTTGCCAAGCTTACAGATGAAATAACGTTAAAAGGATACCTGTTTCCTGAGTCTAAACCAGTATAAGTGGCCCTCTTTCTAGTATTCCCTGCTTTCTGCTAAGGTAACTGTGACATCAGCAAGGATATTCTTGGTATCTTGTCCTCTTTGGAATCAAGCTTGTACTTTTGGCAGTTCCCTGTCAAACTAATAAACTAAAGCCACTGCTGAATTATCTTCAGTAAAATTTTACTTGCATGTGATATTAATGATGTTGTCCAGCAATTACCACATTCTGTTGGCTCACTTTTCTTTGGAATGGGCACAAAGAAAGAGCTCTTCCAGTCCAAGGATTAGAGAGCTGTCTTCCAAATTTCTTGGCATAGATGAATGTTTCCAGTGCTTCATCAATTTGCTGAAACCTCTCAGTTGGTATTTTGTCCCTTCCTGAAGCCCTGTCTTACACTAATGTTTTCAGTATAGCTTCAACCTCTTCCTTTAGTAGCGTCATTCTCAATCACTTGTAACCTCTTTGAAATGGTTCTATTTTGACTAGTTCTTTGTGGCACAGTGACTTTGTGTTCCTTTCCTTTCCTTTCCTTTTCTTTCTTTCTTTCTTTTTTTTTTTGGGGGGGGGGCATCACTGCTCTCCGGTGGTGGGAGTAGGAGGCCCAGTCCCACTGCTGGAATTGAACCTCCGTCCCAGTGGGCCGCAGTCCCGCGCACAACCACTACGCTACCGGGGCTCAGCCCGTTCCTTTCCTTTTCTTTTGATGATTCCTACATGGTTTAGTATTTTTCCCTAGAATCCTTCAATATCACAACCTGAGGTTTGAGTTTCTTCTTCAGTTCTTGGAGCTTGAGATACACTGAGCATGTCCATATTTCTATGCCTAGGCCTTTGTCCATTGGGGAAAAACCTTAGGTCTTTTATAGCTGTTCTTTGGAAACTTTCTGTTCAGCCCTTTCCATCATTTCTTTCATTCACATTATTATTAATAGCAAGTTTCAGAGTCTCTTCTGATATCCACTAGGATCTTGCTTTTCTCTGCGGCCTTTTGCTTTCTTCTTGTATGACGTTCTTGATGTCATCCCACCGTTCATCTGGTCTTCTGTCATTAGTGTTCACTGTGTCAAATCTATTCTTTAAATTCAAATGGGATATACTCAGGATCATATTTTGGTTCTCATGGATTTGTTTGAATTCTTCTCAGTTTTCACCTGAACTTTCATATGAGCGATTGATGGTCTATTTCACAGTATCTAACCTTGTTTTTGGTTGGTAATTTCGAGTTTCATCATTGTGTCACTCCACAGAGGTCGTCAACTTGATTTTTAGGTAATCTAACCGATGAGGTCATGTGTTTAGTCATTGTTTATATTGTTGAAAAGAGGCATTGGCCATGAAGAAGTTGTTAGCCGTGCAAAATTCTATGTGATCTCCAGCTTTGTTTTTATCATCCAGGACATATTGTTTGTCTTTGTTTCCGACTTTTATCTTCAAATTGCTAACAATTATCAATACATCTTGAAAATGCCAGTATGGTGTGGAAAATATAACTAAGTCACTGAAAAATTCATGCAGTAATGGATAAAATGAGAACCTAACTTGCTATGTAAATTGTTAACTAAAACAAAATAAAAGATTTTTTAAGGGACTTGGGGGTAGCTTTAAGACTCAAGAGATGTCTACGGCCATACCACCCTGAATGCGCCTCATCTTGGAAGCTAAGCAGGCTTGGACCTGGTTGGTACTTGGATGGGAAGACTCAAGAGACTTGGAAGTTTGTTTAAAGCACTGTCTCTAGACCTCAATTCCAAAGATTCTGATTCAGGAAGTCTAACACTGTACACCAGAGGGGGCTTAACAAGGAACATTTCCAGCATGCTCCTGTGACGCTGACGATGCTGGTCCAGGTCATACTCTGAAAATCAGTTTTCTAGCCATGACAGAAGTAGAAGAACTAACATCTAGAATCTGGTGCAACTTTTCCAGCCTGCTCTCCTTACCAATCACTAAAAATCAACACATGAAAGCTGCCGTCACCCAACTACCAAATGATAAAGCACCTGGGATTGCAAAGGCTTGAGTGTGAATGGATGGACATCTACCCCAGAAGCAGAAAAGCCCACATGGAAGAAAAATACTAGCATGTGTTATCACGGAGGGCTGAATGGAGCAGATATCAAACATCAAAGAACAAGAACCACGTCACTACGAATGAGGGGCGAGCGGAGTGGGGTCCCAAGGCCCACCTGTGGATAATTGGACACTCTCACAGGGGAGTCGTGGGGAAGAGAAAGGCTAGTAAGGCTCAGTGAGGTGGCAATGAAGCACACAACTTTCCTCTAGTTCCTGAAGGCTTCCTCCCTCCAACTGTCATGGTCCCAGTTCTACACTACTGTAGAGATGAGTAATGGAAATGCTGGGAACCCAGGGCAGACGAATCCCGTGGGACCAGTTGTGGGAGTGAAGCTGCTGGATGGGTGGAGGGAGGATGGGGTGGAGAGGGGGAGCCAACTTCAGGGATCTACATATAACCTTCCACCGGGGGACAGACACTGGGGGAGAGGGCAAGGGGAGACATCGAGCAGTGTAGGTTATTACAAAACAACAATTTATGGAGTATTGAGAGTCGGTGGGGGAGTGGGAAGCAAGGATGGAGGGGAAGGGATGGGAGGCTGAGGTCAGAGGCTCAGATGGAAAGGTGGAGGTTCAGAGAGCGATGACAGCTGCAGGCATGTGAAGAAGCGTGGCACAATATATGTATTTATGTATTATGAGAAAAGATGTATGAGCCCCCAATAAAATGATTAAACATGAAAAAAAAAGTTGCCATCAGTGGAAACAGGTTCTTCCAAGAGCAGTCCATCAGGTTCCCATTATCTCAGCATGATTTCAAAACCTGAAATACCAAGGCTTCAGAGTCATATTCTTGTTACTCAGACTTCTGGCAAATCATTACAGTTCACAATTACACATTACTTCACAACCACCATTCTCTCCTCAGGCCCATAGAGACTGTCCAGGCTGTGGATAATCTCAGATGGTGGTCACTGTGGCTATTCTAGAACAGGAAGAATTCGTAACATGAGTGCACCATATCTACTTCCCATCCCCCTTCTAATGAACATGTCAATTTCCCCACTAAAGTTTCACTGTTAAACAAAATATGGCAAGGAAGATATTGAAATGTGTACTTAAGTGGGTATTTCTGCAGAACGGAGTATTAGGGAAAACATAGTGAACTGGATCAAAGGTTATGACATTCTTTATGTTATACAGTGACTTCACCTCTTACTTTCCAATTTTTTCACCTCTTACCTTCTCCTCTTATCTTCCAAAGTTCTGAAAGAAGCCAATGCTACACCAATAATTCCACCAAGATTTTTGTCTCTTTTATAAACTTATTATTTGATGAAGTATAAAGTTAAAATAAAAGCATATAAATTAAAGTGACCAGATTTTAAGCAGAACACCATTGACCCGGGGGAGGGGAGTGTTCTTGATTAAAAATTTGGTCTAGGGGCTGAACCCTGGTGGCGTAGTTGTTGTGCACAGGACTGCGACCCACTGGGATGGAGGTTCAATTCCAGCCCCACAGGAGCAAAGGCTGAGCCTCCTACTCCCACCACCTGAGAGTAGTGATGCCCCCCCCCGAAAAAAACCAGCCAAACAAACAAACAAAAATTGGTCTATATGGAGCAATAAAGATGTTCATAGAATGCAAAAATAGTGTTTAATATATTTATTTAATTTTAAAACCCCATAGGATGTGAGACAAATTGTTAAAAAGCAGAACGTGTGGTCACCTTAATATATATGTATGCTTATATATAGATGATTGAATTAATTGAATATATATTTTTTTTGGGGGGGGGGAAATCACTGCTCTCTGGTGGTGGGAGTAGGAGACCCAGCCCCACTGCTGGAATTGAACCTCCGTCCCAGTGGGCCGCAGTCCCACGCACAACCACTACGCCACCGGGGCTCAGCCCTTGAATATATTTTTTTTCAGTGTGTGAAAAGCACCACTTTCTGTTAATACACAGAAGAAAAAAACACATTCTTTTTTAGAAAAGAAAAACTGGCTTCTAACGACATGCCAAAGTGCATTTAAATTTCATCTATTGAGAAGGGCTGTACTCCAGCCCAACTGGCTTTTTCCCCACTCCTGAAATAAGATACAGCGACCTCTCTGCAGGCGTTTGAACTCCTCCTCCACCCCCTTCACGCTCCCTCAATCCTCTTCTGTTGCTGATGGCTTGCGTCAGCCATCATCTCATCAAATAAGCCTCACAGCTGTCTCCAGGCTTGGTCTGGCTGCTCTTTCTATGTATCCACAGAACCACACTCCCTTCATTTCAAGAACTTAATTTGGGATTAATTTGGGACTCATTAGAATGATGATATGATTTGGAATCATCTTTTCCACAAGCCTGTAAATTCAAGAAGATCAGGAACTCTTGTCAGTTTTATTTTCATTTCATTCAGACCATCTGGCTAAGTTTCTAGCTTGTCTAGTGAAAGGTCAAGAAATATTTAAGGACAGAGTAAAGGAGGGAGACCATGAGGAAAGGGGCTTCAAAGAGTTCATGGGAAAAGTGAATGAAAAGGTCATGGATCTTTCTTCCCATGGGCTTCTTAAACCCCTCTAACATGGATGAGAATGAAGGAGTATGAATATGTAACTTTCAGTAGACCAGAGTCCAAAAAAAAAATTGTCCTTACAGCAGATTTGCAGTAGGGGACTCAAGAGATCAGTCTTTATGAAAAATGTAGCAAGAGTGTTTGAAAAATGTTGATAGTAAGAATTTCACCCTTATATTAACTCCTCCAAGGTATAATCTTTGGACATACTGTCAGGAGAGACCAGCATCATGCTTGGTAAAGAAGAGGGGCAAAGAGGAAGGTCCTCAGGGAGATGGATGGACATGGGGGGAGGGGTGGACATTGCAACAAGGGGCACAGAGACAACTGTGAGGCCGGTTCTGCTGTGTGGAGGGTTGCCTGGTCAGAACCGATGGATGGTCCCCAATAAAAGCAACAGTAAAGTAGCATCTATTTTCTCCCTTAAAGTTTTCTTGTTCTCATCTTTGCCCAGATGCGTAGTCTTATGAAATATCATTCGGGCTGAGCCCCGGTTGCATAAGTGGTTGAGTGTGGGACTGCGGCCCGCGGGCTTGGCGGTTCAAATCCAGCAGCGGCTCTCAGGAGCAGCACTGGGTAGTGCCCACGCCCACCAGAGGGCAGTGATGCCCAAAATACAAAGCAAAACAAAAATATAATTCATGACACGCTGAGATGAACATGAGAACCAAGATCCTGTGCGAATATCTTCCTACTAAAACAAAGACAGCATTTACCGAGAAATGAAGACAGACACAGGGTCACTTTCGCTGCTGTCCGACAGCAAACGAACCTGGAGGGGCATGAATCGTCTGCATACAATCGTCTTCTCCAGGGTTTTGTGCTTGGGCAGGGGTGACACACCTGTTTTTATACGTCAGGCGAACAGTCCGTGTTCCTTCACATTTTCCAGGATGCTGCTCTTTGGAGGCCTGTTCCCATTTAGAAATAATGTCACAAATCTAGAAGGGAAGTGGGAACGTGAGGTTTACAGTTACTCACTAGTAGCATTAAAAAAAAAAAAAGGCAAGTCTGACTTTATATGGACTGAAATGTTCAATGAATGCAATCAAATCCAATGTGAGGACACTCTGTGTGTCTAGCTATAAACTGCTCTTCGGGCTACGTGCCCTCTCGGACACACATTAACTTTGGCCGGTGGCCATGACTTGTTTTTTTTTTTTTTTTTCACTTAAAAGGGAGTCTTAATGCAAGACTGCCTGACTCTGCAAACAAGAAGATTCCAGGGATTTTTTTCATGGGTTGGTCACTGAAAAAGCAACTTCTGAGTTATGAAGACTGGAATTCTGAAGTTATCCTAAGAAAATCTGGAATATAACCTTAAGATTCTTTCATTAGGAAAAAACAAAAATTCTTTGGGAGTCAAATTAATATTTTAAAGACTTTTAAAGAGAATTATCCATAAACTTTATTTTTTAATGTGGTGAGGCTGTTATGCCCCAAGGCCCTTAATAATTACCAATTCAACTCAACCAAAGCTACAAGCTTATGGTGCTGACTAAAGACTAACAGCAATGCTCTAGGAATGTCCATCTAAAATGGAATTACGACAGATGTACATAATATGCCTGGGGCAGAGAAGTCAGGGGATTAATTTATAAAGATTCTCAAACAACTGCCAAAGAAATAGTCGGAGGTTCAGGGGGAATACCATACTGATTAGCCTACATTTCTAATAAACTAAACTTAGCTTTCAATAGCGTTCTGTGGAGCCTTGGCAGAAATGTTGGTTATTTTGCCGCTGGCTTCAGAGTGTGAAGAATGCAGTGCTGTTTCATACAGTTTAACCTGTGATTATTGTTTACGAATCTGGTTCTTCTACTCCTCCCAAATTTTTTTAATCTCCGAATCACAGAAACCACCACCCTCAGACACTGCTTCCCACCATGGGGGAACCCGTCAAGTAAGGACTCCTTTTAGGAGTTGGTTCAGGGGCCCTAGTATCCCTATCTGAACCTCACGTGTATTCCTTTGTAAAGTAAGTGGATTGTTTCCCAGGTCCCTTGGCTTGGGGTTGATTCTGCCTCCTGGTGAGCCTGGGAGTGGCTGTTCCATGGGGTTTCCACAGCTGGTTTTGGAAAACTAGATGGCTAAGCTTTCGAACATGCTTCTGGGTGGGCCTTCACAGCTCGGCCTCATGGGGCAGCTGAGGAGTTAGCTGCTTCTACCCCCTTCACTCCCTGACATGGAGTCACTGCCAGCGCACAGTGACTCCCAAAACAGTGGTTCTCAATCTATGGGTCGCGACTCCTTAGAGGGTCAACTCACCCTTTCACAGGGGACCGTCCGATTCATCACAGTAGCGAAATGACAGCGAGGAAGTAGCAATGAAAATTATTTTATGATTATGAAAGGGTTGTGGCATGAGGAAGGTGGAGGACCCCTCTCTGCTCTAGAATGTGGTCAAGGGGTCACTGGGGGTTTCCGAGACTGTCACTCTTTATGGGAGAAGAACACCTGGTCTTTTCACCCCCAGAGCAGCTGGTGGTTAGCGGACCATCTCCCCACCACTGTGCCACCAGGACGCCACTTGGGGTCTCTTCAAATCTCCCTGTGGTTCTCTAAATGCATATCTCTCAGTGCCATCTCCCAGTTGAATACTACACTGAAAATATTTTACCACCATCGGGGAAAGGATTCACATTTTGAAAATGCCTCCAATTTCCTTATCTTTGTTGACTTTCTTATGGCTGGAAGCCCTTCTTTATTTTCTAAAGATTTAATTTCTACCCAGTGTTCACATTCCAGTTCAGGGTTTCCCAATTCTTACTGCGGACCCAAATTTTCTCATCTGTGGCTCCTTAACTTTTACTTCCCACGACATTTTCAGGCACAAGACTTCTCTTTCCTATTTCTGATTCTTCCATGTACTTCTCAGAGGGCTCGGGCCATCCCTTGGGACACAGTAAACAATAGTTCATGGCCATCAAGTCGATTGTGACCCACACGACCAGACAGGACATGGAAAAACTGCCCCCGTGGGGTTTCTAAGAGTGTGACTCTTAACGAGAGGAGGAAGTCTCCTCTTTCTCTTGGGCAGCAGCTTGTGGGTTCGAACCGGTGACCTTGTGGCTAGCCGCCCAATGTGTAACACCCTCAGAACGGTTCATTAAAACCTCTCAAACAGTGAAGTACATGAACGAAGTGGAAAGACTGCCTATTATATCTTGCACGTCTCCATCTTTTTTACCCTGATTCAGGGTTTTAGGTCTATCATAACTCCTCCTTTTCCCATCATAAATATAAACTGTGACTTGTGAGTTTCAAGGTCCTTGCAACTGTTTGTTTTTCAATGCTGAAGATAAGGTGGCTGACATTTTGGGGGAAATTTCCTGAACTGAACGAACAATTGTTTTGCTTTTCTGCTGTGGGCTGGATCGCTTATTTAAAAGGCTGTGGCTTTACCTTGATGCTGCCTTGAAGACAGTGCTCTTGATCCCTGCCAGAAGGGTCATCGGTGAACAGGGCAAATCCAGACTGTACTGGCCTCCTCATCCTTGTGTCCTGGTTCAGGGTACTCAGAAATTCCTCCACTGTGGTGGATGCATCAAATCCAACGACCTAATCAGAAATCACAAAGCACTTCTTTTCATCAAAAGGATATAGGATCCAAATTTCCATTTCAGGGAGGTAACAGGACCAAGTTGGGGCATGATTAATGACAAGATGTGCTTATCCAGGCACATTAACTGTTTGATTCCAAGCCTCACCGAAGAAAATTAATATTGTCACTTCAGTATTCAGCCTGATGTGAGAATCTGGAAATCTCAGCTTCAGCCAACAGATATGAAACCAAGGTAAAAAGGTCACTTGACCGCTGCAATACCTTGTAGAGATATTTGCTATGCCTCTCCATTAAATGAAAACCAAGAACTGTAGGATGATATGTAATCTTTAAGCAAATGAAAGAAAGCAAACACAAAATACATTTGAACAAATGGGTTCTTTTATCTATTTGATGCTTATTTCTTCAGTAGGCAGATAAGTATCTGAATTTCTTGATAAAAGACTTATGGCTGTAAAGACTAATTGCTAGCTTTGGAACAAGTTTTGCTTCAATTAATAAGCAAACCTCTTGACTTGAGTACCAAGAGGGCGAGAGAAAATCCCCGAGACTCAGAGACTTTAAAGGAGACTAAAATTGTCCACAGACAATGTCAGTAATCATTTTCTCACCAAACTCTTGCACTGCTTTTGGGAGAAATTTCAACCAAGATGCGTCTATTTTCCCAATTGAAGCCCTTCCTTTATCCACGTCGATGAGGATTTGGTGCCCATCCTTTTTGACAAAACTCTTTCAGAACTCAGATGCTTTGTTATAGGACTTACTGTTTAAAGTGTTGGCTGCTGGTCACGGTGGATAGGATGCACAGAGGATTTTAGGCTGAGCATGTTTTCATGAGTGTATGTTATGAGTGATAGATGCCACGGAATCAATTCTAACTCATATCCATCCCCTAAGACAGAGTGGAACCCTCCGGTTTCCAAATCTGTAATCAGAAGGCCGCAGATGCCACATCTTTCTGGCACAGAGTGGTTGGTGGGCTCTTAGGCTAGGGTCAACCTTTTGATTAGCAGCCACATGCTAAACTGTTACGAAGGCTCACCTACCTGATATGTTCCATTCATGAAGTGCACCGGGATACTGAACGGCAAAGAATGATGATAAGGATTTCGAAGAAGGGTGGAGAGAATTTCCATCCTGGAGGGTCTGGCTTCTCGATCGCCATTCTGTTGCGTTCTTTCTACACATCGCTGGCAGTAAATGGCATATTTTCCGAATTCTGTCCTATAAGACAAAACATAGGTTACGACCCAAGGAAATGTTGACTGAAAGCCTAACAAACTGTTAAGAGAACTCTCCTGTTGGCCTAGTGGCTAGGTATTGGATGGCTAGCCACAAGATGAGCAGTGGGAAGCCACCAGTCCCTGCAAGGGGAGACGATGGGGCTTTCTGCTCCCGTAAAAAATGACAGCCAGGAAAACTCCCGAGGCCAGTTGTGCCCTGTCCAGAGAGTCACAATTTGTCAGAATCGACTGAAGGGCAGTGAGCTTGGTTCTGGTTTTCCTTGGTGTCCATTATTCTATATGTCTCATGTTAATATTCATAACAAATTTGACTTTTTGAACCTGCCACACTGTTCTCAAATACCAACGTCTTTCTTATTATAATGCAATTCAGCTTCCTAGGAAGGCGTTTTCATCTTCGTTGTAGTCTTATCATCACAAATTGAACTCACTGCCATCCTGTTGATTCCAACGCACAGTGTCCCTCAGGAATGGGCAGAACCAGCCCTGTGACTCTCCAAGATTACAATTCTTTACGGGAGTCGAAAGCCTCATCTTTCTTCCATGGACTGGCTGGTGCTTTTGAACGGCTGGGCTTGTGAGTAACCATTATGCCTCCAGGTCTTCTGAATGGACAATTGCCACTCATTAAAAACATAGAGATTGCAATTATAGTAACAAGCATATAGAGAAAGTAATATACAAAAATAGTGGAGGATCACATTATCAGGCCAGGATGGCAATGGAGTTCCATGTTTGAAGGACGTAGGGAATACAAGTTGGCTACTAGAGGAGGAGAGGAATAATCTTCAACAAAAAATAAAAACATATTTTCCTTCTTTACCCTAGGAAATCTTCATTACTTACAAAGAAAAAAACCCAAACTAACCATTAAACAAGACACCCCTCCCCCGTGGCCCCCCCCCCCGGAAATAAACGTAAAAACTGGATGGAGATCTACGGAGATCTTACTTGCTATTGTGGGCCATCTCATTTTATAGTATCTATAAAAGCACCTTGGTAGCCTCTCTATATACATGTACACTCAGTGTCACCCTTTATCTGGGCTCCTCAGGGACTCGTTTGGAGTCACAGGACTTCGATCATGGAGCCCCTACATGTAGCAGAATTGGAGGATTTGTTCCCTAGGAGTTTCAAGCTGGATTTTTGGGTTATCATTTGTCTTATTGTTTCGGTTCTGGAGCCTGCTCAAACAGCCTTACACACACCATGTGATGCACAAAATGGTCCTCACACACCCCGAGGGGTGTCCTGGGTCCCCAGTAAGCAGACTGGTCTAACACAGATTGTACGCTGTTTCCTTCCAAGAGAGTGGACTTTTTTTTTTTTTTTTTTAGACATCACTGCCCTCAGGTGGTGGGAGTAGGAGGCCCAGTCTTTGCTCCTGGGAGCTGGAATTGAACCTCCAACCCAGTGGGCCGCAGTCCCGCGCACAACCACTACGCCACCGGGGCTCAGCCGAGAGTGGAATTTCTAAAGCAGTTTAAGGCAAACAATTAAACCAGCAAGACCACAAGGCAAGCCTTCCACAGAAAAGCATTCCATAGAGATGGCAATGGGGAAAACGAAGAAAACAAGATAACACTAATGCTGAATAAATCATCTGTACTTGGAATGTGACTGACTTAAAATAGTCTCTGTTTTAAAATTCTCACTTAAAAATTCTGTCCTTGCTGGGGCTGAGCCCCGGTGGTGTAGTGGTTGTGTGTGGGACTGCGGCCCACTGGGTTGGCGGTTCAAATCCAGCAGCAGCTCTCCAGGAGCAAGGCTGGGCCTCCTACTCCCACCAGAGGGCAATTAGGCCTCCCTCCACCCCATGTTGTCTTTGCTATCATCTTCTATGAATCAAAGGACTTTGTGTAACAAAGAACATCTTTCCCAAGTCCCACATAGAGGATGACCAAAGGTTTCGCTCATTCTCCCACACAGGTACCTGTCTGACAATTAAATACCCCCAGGTTAACTGCAGGCTTACAGGGAGACACAAACAAATAGACTGGCTGGTTTCTCTGCACACCTGGCATCTGCGTTCCTTTTCAGATGGAGCCTGAGGAGCCACAGGAAAGGATGGTGGGGAAGGAAGAGGCCAACACAGAGCGCCAGGAGCTGCCAGCCCTGGACAAAGAGAAGCACCACCCGTTAGACATCACCTGCAGTCAGAGATTCTAGTCAGATGCCAGTAGCTGAGCAACCTGCTGATGGCGGAAAGGCTCTCTTAACCCCAGACTGCTTTTGCGAACCCTTGTAACACGTAAAACTTCTACCTGTGGTCAGGTCCATGATCCCTTGTGCACAGTTACCTGCACTGGAGTTCTTCAAACACGCTATGGCTATGGCTGCCCTCTGGGAGCGCACACTCAGAGACTTGAGATACTGTTTGGGCTCATTGATCTATTCACCTGCTTAATGACATCGGATAAGTGGACATTTTGAGTCATGCCTGGAAATAGATCCAATTGCACTCAAGCAGCTCGCTGCCTTTGAGTCAATTCTCACTCACAGTGCCCTATCGGTCAGGGTAGAGCTGCCCCTGGGGATTTCCAAGACTGTAACTCTTTAGAGGAGTAGAAAGTCCTATCTATTCCTCCCAGAGACAGACCAAGGGATAACCACTGTACTACCAGGGCTCCTTTTCAAGTGCACAGGTCATTTATAAAGAATAGCTTAAAATGCTACAGAAAGGCCACTTCTGTACTGGGAAATTAATTTTTTTAATTACAGTAACTATAGTTGAAGGTCCAGGGAAATTCTAGAAATGAATTCAGAGGAATTAACTGAACTTGTAAACAAAGACTGAGGGTCAAAGATGTTTAATGAAGAGGTATGTCTTTTAAGAGAAATAATGGAAAAATGAAAATTTCAATAATTGGAATGGAGGGGCTCATTAGTGTTTTAAAGAATCTTTCATAATATAAAGGAAATGCTAATGCGCCACAGTTTTAAAAAGAGTTGTATACACAATGTAACTCTACTAATAAGAATACATTTTTATAACATGTATATAGATAACAAAAGAATATACATCAAAATATGAACTGTCTTTTTAGTTGACATTCTTTTCCTATTCCATGTATAACATTCTTTTTCATTTTTTTAATAAATCATTTTACTGGAGGCTCATACAACTCTTTTTATTTGATTTGCTTTATTTATTTTCAAAAATCTTTTCATTTGGGGCTCGTACAACTCATCACAATCCACACATACATCCATTGTGTCAAACACATTTGTACATTTGTTGCCATCATCCTCCTCAAAACATTTTCTTTCTACTTCAGCCCTTGGTGTCAGCTCATTCTTCCCCTTCGTCCCCCACTCTCCCTCCTTCACCCTTAGTAATTTATAAATTATTTTTTTCATGTCTAATACTGTTTGATGTCTTCCTTCAACCACTTTTCTGTTGTCCTTCCCACGGAGAGGATTATATGTAGATTATTGTGTCCGTTCCCTCTTTCTCCCCCACCTTCCCCTTACTCTCCTGGTATCTCTATTCTCATTATTGACCCTGAGGTGTTATCTGTCCTGGATTCCCTGTGTTTCCAGCTCTGAGCTGTACCAGTGTACATCATCTTATCTAGCAGAATTTCTTTTTTGTTTGTTTGTTTTTGGGGCATCACTGCCCTCTGGTGGGAGCTACCCAGCGCTGCTCCTGAGAACTGCCACTGGATTTGAACGGCCAAGCCCACGGGCCACAGTCCTGCACTTAACCTCTTACACCACCAGGGCTCAACCCCTCTAGAGGAATTGCTAAGGTGGAATTGGGATCATGATAGTTGGGAGGGAGGGGGAATCATTCAAGAGCTAGAGGAAAGTTGTATGTTTCATCTTAGTTACATTGCACCCTGACTAGCTCATCTCCTCCCTTCTGTAAGGGGATGTCCAGTTGCTTACAGATGGGTTTTGGCTCTCCATTCTGTACTCCCCCTCATTCACAATCTTGTGACTTTTTGTTCTCTGATGCCTGATACCTGATCCTATAGACACCTCATAATCACACAGGCTGATGTGCTTCTTTCGTGTGGGCTTTGTTGTTTCTCAGCCAGTTGGCTGCTTGTTTATCACCAAGCCTTTATGACCCTAGACGCTATAACTTTTGATAGCTGGACACCATCAGCTTTCTTCCCCCAATGTGCAACATTCTTACAATTGGAGTGGTGTGTGTGTGTGTGTGTGTGTGTGTGTGTGTGTGGTGTGGTGGGGAATTCATCACTGTAAACTGCAGTTTTATGTAACACTATATACATACCTGCAGTGGTCCTGGTTGATTTTGTGGCTGTCTTCGTCTTGTCTGTTTAATAAGCTGACAGCAAATTTCATTCTGTAGCTCAGGATGTGTCAGACAGATTTGCAAAGCACTCTGGGCTAGAGATATGTGGTAATCAATTGCAGGGGAGTCAACTGCTGCATTTATAAAAAGCTGGCAGGTCTGAATTTAAAAAGATACAGTCAAAGAAAGAAATGATCAGATTTATCTGCTGGAATTAATATTGACTTTCTTTATAAAAAAAGACCTGGAATGGTTGCATTAATATTAAACAATGTAGGATTTTACCAGGAAACAAGATGGTTATTTATAATGATAAACAAGTCAGTTTATCCAGATGCCATAACAATCCCAAATGCTTACACATGTATCTAATACCAGAGTTTCAAAACAGATGGAGCAAAATCTGACCAAACTGCATGGAGAAATATACAAGTCTACAATTTAGCTAGATTTCAATGCCTCCTCTTAATTATTGTGAGTAGACATGAAATTAATAAGAATATAGAAAACTAATGCTACCTGCCGACTTGACCTAATTGATATTTATAGAACACACATTTATGGAGTATAAACATGCATTTTATGGGCCCATGAACATGAATCTCTCTTCCACTAGATTATAAACTATCTAAGGTTATCAACTAATTTATCTTTGTATACACTGCTTAGCTTAGAGTGATATAATGTAGCCACAGTAAATGTTTATGGAATGAACAAGGTTAAAATGAAATGTAATATCTATAGAATTTATTAATTCAAGTATTAATTCTGCTATCTATAGAAAAGCTAAGAAATGTTCATAAACACCTAGGGTTGGCTTTATTTACTATGTTGTTCTTTATCCATGCTGAAAACGGAATATAGCCCAATTCATTTATTCTCTAATCTAAAACATCACTGTCCTAATCATAGCCTGAAATGCTCAGTGACAAAGGGATTTCCATCCCCAAATAGTTGATGGGGGTAAAAATAATAATTTATACATTATCAGGGATTCGTGAGGGGGGGAGGAAAATGAACTGATATCAAGGGCTCAAGTAGAAAGAAAAGGTTTTGAAAATGATGATGGCAACATATGTACATATGTGCTTGTCACAATGGATGTGATAAGAGTTGTACAAGTTCCCAATAAAATGATTTTTAAAATAGCTATGGTGAAGTCTAGGAAATTGGTTATGCATCTCAACATACAGGGCCTGAGAATTCTTGTAGGTATAACCTCCACCAAACAAATAAACAGACAAATACCTGTTTCATTTTGTTTCACTTTTCATTTTCTAAATTCATTTGTCTACAAGTTCTCATTCTTTTTTTTCCCTGAATCACACCAATTAGCACCTTGAAGGATAAGTTTAATAGAAAATGGTAGCTAAATTAATTCAAAGAAGATATAAAGAAATGCGTTTCTTTCCCCAAACAGTAACTAATCTGTGGTAAGTTACTCAGAAAAGGTTACAACGTAATCTTTCTTAAAACCTTTTAAAATTTGGCTATTAACACTCATCATGTCAGGGGATTATTACAAAGGCACACAACAGAAAAGTTGAGAACACAATAAAGACACGAGACCACGTGCTGGGTGCGTGCTTCACCTTGTAGGATGCAGGGCAGTAGCTCGTTCTTCAGAAGCAGGTAACTTCTTTTGAGTTTGCAGTTACTCTATACATTTTTTGCAGCCCCTACTTATCGATGGGTGGTTCTTGAAACATATGTAGGCACCGCTTGAGTACTAACATGTCTTTCTAGTGCACACTGGGAAAGCACATGCTATAGCTCTGAGTACAGTCCCAGAAATCATGCCCTCCTACTCCAGATGTCGTAGAAAAAATTGCCAAAGATCAGACACCAAAAGGAGACACCCAGAGAGGAGCTGCTAACACCGCCAATGAAATGCAAACAACTAGCATATGTTTGCAGAATAATAGACTGAGAAATCTTTATTGGACAAGTCCAGCGCTCCGAGATTCAGAGGCAAATCAAAGACATGCACAGATAGGTAAGTCAACCAAGAAGGGCGCCCCAAGGGTGTCAATGTCTAGAGGCCATTGATCTGGATGTGAGAAAACTCTCCCCCTCAAGGCAAAGGATAAATGATACCTTCTGAATATTTGGTAGTTCTTCATGTCCACCAAACCAGATATTGTTTTTCTCTTAATTCCAATTTCTCACTCCAAGAATTTAAAATGGCATTAAATCCATACCATTTTATCTTTAGTTGATTTACTTTAAAATAACCACAATATGAGTTCTAGTAAAAGGTAAAACTTTATAACCCCAATTAAAGTATTTTTTGAGGGGGGTATCACTGTCCTCTGGTGGTCATGGAGCTACCCAGCGCTGCTCCTGAGAGCCACCGCTGGATTTGAACCGCCAAGCCTGCGGGCTGCAGTCTCGCACTCAACCATGTATGCCACCGGGGCTCAGTCCCTAAAGTTTTTTTTAATTGTTTTCCAAATGAAACCATTTAAAGATACACAATCTCATACAGAACTTTACCTTAAACAACTTAATTGCTTCGGTCTGCAGAGCTTCGGAAGGTAGAGTTGTGAGAGGGGAGATGACTCCTTCTTTGCTGTGGCACAGGGTGGGATGTCTCCATATCTGAGAGGCTGGTATCAGAATCCAAGAGCACAAAAAACAGAAGTCAGCATTTCTCTTGAGCTCCCATTAAATTAACATTTTAGAAATTTACTCACTCAAGCCTGTCCCATACTTTAAGCTACAATAGTCAAGAAGACCTCTGACAACAGATTTTTATTGTAGGATTAAAACAAATAGGTAAATACCCCCCCCCCCAATTTTCCTTTGATATATGCCAATAGGATACTAGGAGCTAAATATAAAATGATGAAGAAAATCAGATCTTGTTTCTGCCCTCCTGAAGTTGATATCTTATGAGGAGGCAGGAGAACTTCTTTTCAGTTTTCAGACTATTGGGAATTCTTATGTCTGTTTCAGATAAATTGAACCCATAAGAGTCTGGTTTAATGTACTAGATTTAGATGTGTTGATTGGGTGCTATGATGTTGTTCAAATGTCTAAAAATATAGACAAAAGCAACAGCTGAGGAAAGGTCTAGAGAGAAACTGAAGTAGGAGAGGACAAAAAAAAAGTGAAGGACATTCCTAAGGCCAACATTAAATTGCTATACTGAAGAGTGAAAATTAAATATGGCATCTGTGATTATAAGAAGCAGATGATAGAATTCAGATTCTCAGAAGGAAAAATCTAGTCATAGAAATAATTTTTAAAAAAAATTATTAAAAAATAATTTTATTGGGGGCTTATATAACTCTTATCACGAGCAATACACACATCAATTGTATGTAGATCACATTTGCACATTTGTTGCCATCATCATTCTCAAAACATCCTTCTTCTATTCCCCTCCCTGCCCCCTCCCTCTCCCCCATGAACCCTTGATAATTTACAAATTGTCATTATTTTGTCATATTGTCCACTCCAATGTGTCCCTTCGCCCACTTCCCTGTTGTCCGTACCCCAGGAAGGAGGTTATATGTACATCCCTGCAATTGGTCCCCCCTTTCTACTCCACTGAAATCATTTTAATTTTGATGCAAATCAACAAATGCAAAAAAGTGATGTGACCTAATTTTAACATTTATGGAGCCAGGTGCTGAACTGAGTTGGCTGGAGATCACCCAAGGTTAAGTTGCCTTTCGTGAGTTTGGCAGGGGTTGAGCTGGAAAAGGGCTCTCCATGCAAAGGCGCTCCAGTGTGAGACAAGGCAGGGTGAGTGCCCGGGGAAGAGAGCGAGGGCGCTGGAGCCTGAGAACCACAATAAGAACTCAAGCCCGAAGCAGGCAAAACCAGGGGAAGGGGGTGGAAGGGGGGACGGGAGGGAGGAGGAGGGGTCCATTGCATGGCACAAAGACTCCTATGCTCTGAACTTACAAGGTTCTCCATCGATATTTAGCAATTTGCATACGAGCTGTTCAAATTCAGATCCAACGTTCACATTGTTACTTCCTGCTGCAACGGTCAGATGATAAAGCCACGTGTCCTTAAAATCAAAGAGAGTTCATTAAAATGTTACCATAGAGCTCTGATTCTTCAAGGGAAAAATCCAATTTTCATAACCTGTTGAAGCTAAGATAGTCAATTATATTAATTGAAAACCGAGCGGTTCTCACTTAAATCACATGGCTGCTACACCACATCCCCAAATTATGTTCACCTTGTTATTCTTTCCCAGAGGTGTTTCCTACAGAAGCATGACAACATGAAGGAGAGAAACAAGACGTAAAGGACTAGAACAAATAGAGTCAGCCTAGTTTCTTTTACGAAATAAAATAAGCATTATATTTAAAACCTAACTCTACAGCTAAGAGAAAGTTGAAAGACAAAAATAATAATATTCCCATGCTCCAAAGATAATAAATAGTATATTTTCTTCTGGTCTTTTTTTTTAATCCCTCACCTCTATGAAAACATAATATTGAGATCATACTGAAAATACATCATTACTATTTCTAAATTTTATTTGTTATAAACATTTTCCTTAGCTATTAGTTATTCTTTATACCACATGTTAATGACTTCAGGATATTCTATTATATGGACATACCAAGTGTATCCAATCAATTTCCTATTTGTTGAACATTTTTGATGGTTACTACTTTCTCACTCTACACCGACTATCAGGAGAGTAGGTAGAATTATCAGTTATTGACGAGGGCATACACACATGAATTCTTGAAACACTGGCTTTGGAATGGCTTGATTGTTGAATTCCTGACACATACTTTCAAAGTGCTTTCGAGAGTTCCTACTAATTTGTCACCCCACCAGCCATGTAGAGCGCCGCCCTGATCATATCTTCGTTGACTCATAATTTCCCAATCTTTGATAATCTGATAGATACCAAAGCTTGACCATGTAAAGATTAGTCTTTGATTAAAAGTGAGTCTAAGCAGTAAATAAATATTGATAAGCCTTCCTCCTCAATAAGCTGTTCATCAACTTTTCCATTTTTATTGGCAGCCCGGTACTTTTCCAATCAGCTGGGATGAAGCTGAAGCAAGTGTTCTGGAATGTTGGCCTCAGAAACACGGGCTCATATCCCAATTCCGCCTCCTTCTAGACGTGCAACCACAGGAATGTTACCTTTCCTTGGGTGCTTCCATTTTCCCATCTGTAGGTGGAAGTCAGGTCACCTGCCTCACAGACAGAATGGAAACACAATACTGGATGCGAAGCCCCAAGCACGATGCTTGAGGCATGTGGTCAAAAGTCAACAATGCAGAAAGTAACAGCAATGATTTGGAAGAGCTATTTATATGGTCAAGATATAGTGCCCATCAAATATTCTATTATGTTGCATTTTCATTTGAATTATACTTATAATTTTATTAGATGTAAGGAAGTAGGTGTGAGAGAGTAAGTATTTCATAATCAGAGATTAGATAGATGTTTACTTTAATTTTCCTCTAGACTTTTCTACGAAATTTCATTTAACTTTTAAAGTCCATTGGGAAGTCATTTTGCTACTATGGTATGAGATGTGAAATAAAAACTAAAATTAGTACTTTTTTTTCTTTTTCTCCCTCCCCCACAAACTGTACTTTTCAAAGTAACCAATTTCTTTGATATAACACACAAAATATCATGCATTGAATTGCCCATTCTTTTTTCTCATAAATCATTTTATCGGGGGGCTCTTACAGCTCTTATAACAACTCGTATATCCGTTGTATCAAGCACATTTGTACATAAGTTATCATCATCATTTTCAAAACATTTTCTTTCTACTTGAGCCTTTGGTATCAGCTATTCTTCCCTCCTTCCCTTGCTTCTTCCCTCCCTCCCTCATGAACTCTTGATAATTTATAAATAATTATTATTTTTCCTGTCTTACACTGTCTGGTGCCTCCCTTCACCCACTTTTCTGTTGTCCACCCCCCAGGGAGAGGGTTATACATCTGTCATTGTGATCAGTTCCCCATTTCCCCTTCCTTCTACCTCTCCCTTCTCCCTAGCCTCCGAGTATGGCTATTCCCATTATTGTTCCTGAGCAGTTAATCTATCCTGGATCCATTATGTTGAAAGCGCTTAGCTGTACCAGTGTGTCTAGCCAGATTTTTAAAGTAGAACCGGGGTCATGCTAGGGGAGGGGAGGGTGGGTGGGGAGAAGCACTAAATAACTAGCGGGATGTTGTGTGTTTCGTTGGTGCTATACTCTACGCTGGCTGGCTCATCCCTTCCTTCTGATCCTTCTATGAGGGGATGTCCAATTGTCTACAGCTGGGCTTTGGGTCTCGACTCCTTTTCGACACAATTCAACGGCCCATTCTTTCCATAGGTTCCTTTGTCCTTTATTTTTGCACCAAATAAGGCTTGTTTCCAGAAGGTAATGCATCTTTAAGAACAGAGCTGAACGTCTTTGGGTAAAGTTCTCTTCTCTATGCCAGTATAATTGATCTGAAAACCATTACTAATACCCAGATCATTTTAGTGAAATCATTCCAAATCAAGCCCCAAAATCAAAAAGTCCATCAATACCTTTTCATGTGTTGATCCAATCAGAAGGTATGTCGGCCCTTGGTCTTTGGGGTGAATCACGATGGTATAATGTGTGGATAACAAACTCCGACCACTGGCCTCATAATCTTCATCTGAATCACAGGATCTGTCAACCTCTTCAACTTTAGCTTCCCAGAGTTTGATCTGACCTAAAGGAAACTAAAGTAAATGTTAGTAATTGGGAGGAATATATTTTCTCAATTAAAATGTCTATAGTCCTGTTCATCCTTATTTTATAAAGCATCCTCTTTTAAAAAAAAAAGGGGGGGTGAGATACCTAAATACAATTTGATTATCTGTGTGAAGTAGCGATGACTTTTTTTATATAATGCCCAATTATAATTTGAAAGAACAATTTGAATACTGAGCCTTTAAACTTTGGGAAGAAAACAAGCAGGTATTTTTGAGCCAGAAGCACGACTAACTGCTATCAGTCATTTCCTGTGCTTGGCTGTGTGTGTGTGTGTCAGTGTAGAACTATGTTCCAGGGGTTTCCAATGACTCATTTTTCAGAATTAGTTTGCCAGGTCTTTCTTCTGAGGCAATGGTGGGTAAACTAGAACCCCCAACCTTGGTCTTACCAGCGGAGCCCATTAACCATTTGCATCATCCAGGGAAACACACAATCTGCTTCAGATTTTCTACTCCTACAATGTCTGTTTTGTTGTTGTTGTTGGCATCACTGCCCTCTGGTGGGAGTGGGAAGCCCAGCGTTGCTCCTGGAGAGCTGCTGCTAGATTTGAACCACCAACCTAGTGGGCCGCAGTCCCGCACTCAACCACTATGCCACCGAGGCTCAGCCCAACTCCTACAATGTTTGATTAGGGTTGCAGTTCTGAAAGAATTCATCCTTATTCCAGGGTCATTTATCATCAGATATTTTCCTGCTCAATCCCAGGATTCGGGACATGGACTCACACACACATCCCCTTTACACTCCTGGCTTTAATACCGACATAGGTTGGTTTTTCCCAAATATCAGTTCCAAACTCATTATCTTTACTATCGAAGCATATCACAAGCATATCACAAGCATCAGTTCCCACTTTCCTCTCCATCGTCGTCGTCTTCTCTTCAGTCTCTATATCCACAGCAACCCAATGAACCTCTGCTCAGAACCCACCAGGTCTTCTCATCTCACCCGGGGTAAAAGCCAAGGACCTTACTACGAGCTTGGAGCTCCCATATGACTTGGTCCCTAGCTACAGCTCTGATCAGGAGCCCCAACCAGGTGGTGCCGTGGGTAAAGTAC
>PVJH01027140.1:0-29073 GCA_004026705.1 Nesogale talazaci | reverse complement strand
TAACCATTGTGCTATCGAGGCTCTTGCAAAAACCCGTCTCTGCCCCCAATAGTATTTTGCCTTTCTTCCAAGCTAGCACCACATTTCCCAGCCTCCATGGCAGCCAGGTGAGGACAGGTGCTGAGATCTGGCCAGTGACAGAAGAGGCCTATGCAAATTCCTGGTTGGTTAGTTTTAAAAAAAGGACAGGGGAGTTGGGGTGGGAGGAGAGCCCCTGTCCTCTCCAGAATGCCAGCGTGGTGGTGGTGATGATGGGGGCACTGCTAGAGGGTGGATGAGGTCATTCCCTGGGGTTGGCCAACCCCAAGATAGCCTGGGGTCCTGATGGCCTCTCAGAGCAGAGCTGTGAGGCCAGCTCAGACTGTCCAGTTACAAAGAAGAGCAGACCCAGTCCCTCGGCGGCTGCTCTGACCCCTAACAGACCCAGAGGAGAGAGGAGGGAGCGCCGCCCTGCAGGGCTGCAAGGTTGCAATGCGCGTGGAAGCAGCCCTGGGGGCCCAGGGCCGAAGCAGCTCAGCAGCCAGTGGAAGGACCAGCGGAGTTGGCGGCAACTGTGGCAGGCAGTCTGCGTCCATCAAGATGACGAGCTCGGAACTCCCAGGAGGCAGTCCCCCCGTGTGCTGGAGGGTCCCTCGCGATCAGGATGGCTGCAGAGGCCACGCGCGTCTTCACAGAAGCAGACTGTCACAGTTTTCTCCCACCAGTGGCTGGTAAAGCGCCCACTCCTAATGGGCTAATGGCCCAGTGTCAAACCACTGCACCACCCACCGGCCTAGCTGACTCTCAGGTTGGTGGTGCTGGTGTCCGGTGCCACTGGGTCCGTCCTAACTCACGGGGACCTCGTGTCCAGCAGCAGGACACGCCCTCCTCACAACTGAGGTGATGGTGGAGCCCATCGAAGCAGCCCTGGTGTCAGTCCATCCCCCGATTGGCTTCTTCTTTCCCATGGCCCCTCTGCTTCACCGAGCGTGATATCCCTTCTCCGGGGACGGCTCTCTCCTCATACTACGTCCAAAGCACACGAGACAAAGTCTCTCCATCCTTCCTCCAAGACAGACCTCTGGGTTCTTTTGGCCCACGGAGCTTTCATGATCCTTTGCGGGCACCGCAGGTCCAAGGCACCTCTCTTCTTCTCCTGTCTGCCTTGGACGATGGTCTCCCAGCGTGGCGTGCGACTGAGGGGGTTGAAAGCACAGTGGCGAAGGTCAGGTGCACCGCCGTCCTCAGCGGGACATGGATACTTCCGAGAGGCCTGCTGTAGAAGAGCACCCAGGGCACGTCATCTTTTGATTTCTTGACCGCTGCTTCCAAGGTTGCCCATGGTGGATCTCGGCAAACCAAAACCTCTTATCACGATGGTATCTGTTAGTCCAGTTGTGAGTGCATGTGTGTGCGTGCATGCACATTCAACCACACCCGTGTTCATCCCAGCCCTGAGCAGGAGCAGAGTCCCCGCTTCATTCTCTTGTTGCTCTGGGCAGCCAAGTCACCTAACAATTCATCGCTCCCAGAGGATTTCCGGGCTGTCGTCACCGCAGGAGCAGACTGCCAGGCTTTCTCACCAGTGCTGCCGGTCGGGGTCTTGACGGAGCTCCCCAGGTCATTACGGTTTTCAGAGGCCCCAGCGGTCCCAGCCATAATAGAACGAAACACCGCCCGGTCCTCCGCCGTGCTCATGATGCCTCTGCTGCTTGAGCCCATCGCTGCAGCCTGGGTTTCCAACAGCTGGTTTTCCAGAAGCAAATCACTAGGCCTTTCTTCTGAGGGGCATTCAGACCTCCAAGCTTCCGGCCAGCGGAGGGAGCACTAACCATTACACCACCAAGTCCCCTTGGCTTCATTCTAAGAGGCAACTTATTACAGATCTCAGGGGCCACTGAGACACAGCCAGAAGTGCTGGGCGGGTCTCGACACACTGTTCACACACATGCTGGAGCATGTGAAAGGGGCAGGGTCGAGTTCACCCAGAGGCCTCTGGGAAGGAAAGCCCAGAGCTCCACTTCACAGACATCAGTCAGGAGCCGCCCGATGGAGTGTGGTTCTGCTCGGGCGCACACAGTGGCGTCATGACTCCAAATCGACACCCCAGCAACTGGCTTCAGGCAATAAAGGGCTGGTGACAAAGCATGGGTGGGGTTGGAGAAACCAGCAGAGGATGGGCGTGCATCCCTGGGTGAGCCACTCTAAGGAGCTGGTACCAGTCCTGGGCCTAAAGAGAGAACAGGAAGAAGCAGTGAACAGATTGGACCCGATGCAGGCTGTGGATGAAGGAGCTCAGACCTTCAGGGGAGGGAACCCGGGAATAACGCCCCAACCGCTCTCTCCTCCTGTCCTCATCTCCCGTAGGTGCTGTCCATGGACTGGAGTTTGGCAGGAAGGGCACAGAGCTGAGGGAAGGGGCAGGTGGAGAACCCCCTGCAGGATGACTCAGAATTCCTGCTGCCTCCTTCCTCCTTGGCATAGGACAAGGACTATCTTCTTTATAAGGGGATCCCTGGTACCTGCAGGGCCTTTGATAAATATGTGTTAGATGTGAACATGCCCCAGCCCCTCCCTCACCCCCATTGCCCGCCGCTGGCCTAAGCTTTTGAGCCCTGCTCAGTCACAGGAAGACAAGACCCCGGATGTGGGAAGAAGGCTGTCCCTCTCTCCCTTGGTGGGATCATTGCCTCAACTGCTCTCGGTCCCAGTCAGCTGGGGCAGACCCACCACCCTTAAGGCAGGAGCCGCCTGCACACCCCAGCATGGCTCCCCTCAGTGGCATCTTTGTGTCATTGTAAGGCCTAAGGGAAGAGCTGCCTAGCCTCGGGCCACCTTCCCCAGCCCTGAACTTGGGCTGTCCAAGTTCAGAGGAAGGGTACTGCTGTGCGCTTGCTGTGAATCAGTACTAACTCAATGAAAGTGAGTTTATCAAGCAATGAGAGAGCAGAGCAAGCCGGGCTTGAGAAAACAGAGCGTGGTTCCTGGCAGGCATTTGCATAGCAAAAGCTCAGCCCACAGACTGGGAAAACATCTTTAGCAATGACACATCAGACAAAGGCCTGACCACTAAACTCAACAATAAGAAGAAAATGAATTGCCCACAGAGGAGGTGGGCAAAGAAGTTTCGCAAGGGCATAAATCTGGCTAATAAACATATGAGAAAATGCTTCCCATCATTACCACAAGAGAAATGCAAATTAAAACAACTATGAGATATCACCTAACACCTTCAAAGATAACCCAATTGAAAAATTCAGAAAGTAACTTGGAGGGGCTGCAGGGAGATAAGAATGCTTTTCCATTACTGGTATACCTGTAGGTATGGACAGCCACTATGGAAACTGATTTGGCAATATCTCAAACAGATGGAAATTGATCTACCATATGATTGAAAAATTGAGAAATTCAGAAAATAACTTGGAGGTCCTGCAGGGAGATAGGAATGCTTTTCCATTACTGGTAGACCTGTAGGTATGTACAACCGCTATGGAAACCGATTTGGCAATATCTAAAACAGACGGAAATTGATCTACCATATGACCCAGCAATCCCCCCACTGGGCATATACCCAGAAGACGCAAGAAACAAACCACGGCCAGACATCTGTATTCCAATGTTCATTGCGGTGCAGTTCACAATCCCAAGGAGTTGGAGATAACCCAAATTTCCATCAACAGCTGAATGGATTAAAAAACTGTGATACACTGCTGGCTTCCGGGCCACTGTTCCTTGCCTAGGGCAACTCAACCCAAGTAGCAGAGGGATCTCCAGTCTGCCCTCTGAGGGAGGACTGCACACCACACAAGGCACCTGTGACAGCCCTCCACAGCACTCTGGGCTGCTGAGGAAACCTCGGTCTGGCCTCTATGGTGATCTTGCAAACTGGACAATTCTGCCCAGAACCGGTGGAACCCTGCACTTAAAGGGCACACCAGGGCTGAGCCCCGGTGGCGTAGTGGTTGTGCGCGGGACTGCGGCCCACTGGGACGGAGGTTCAATTCCAGCAGTGGGGCTGGGCCTCCTCCTCCCACCGCCGGAGAGCAGTGATGCCCACCAAAAAAAAAAAAAAAAAAAAAAAAAGGGCACACCAACCTGCCACTGTGGGGCAGAGTTTAAACCTCTCTGCCCATCCCCCCAGCAGGTGATCAGGGATAAGCTAAGATGTTACTCTGTTTCTTCTCTCTTTTCCACCACAGTCAACTTTAGCAAGCACAGTTGTGTTTTTCCCCTTTTTTTGGGAGGGGCATCACTGCCCTCTGGTGGGAGTAGGAGGCGCAGCCTTGCTCCTGGAGAGCTGCTGCTGGATTTGAACTGGCCATCCAGTGGGTCGCAGTCCCGCCACCAAGGCTCAGCCTTTCCCCTTCTTTCTCTTTCTCTTTCTTTTTCTGTCTTCTCTCTCTTTCCCCCCATTTTTGCTCTTCTTTCTTTGTTCTTTCCTATTTCTCTTCTCTCCCTCTCTTTCCTTCCACACGGCATTGGTTTCCAGCTCTCTACCCTCTGCCTATGGCAACTTCACCCACCCAGTGGGGAGAGCGCCAGCCTACACACTCTGACAGTGCTGCTCACGGTACGAGACAGTGCAACACATGGCTCCGCATGGGGCTCAACTATCTCTTTATCTATTTTTTCTTCTCTTTTTCTTTTTTTTTTTTTGCCTTCAGGGAATCACTGCCCTGGTGGTGGGAGTAGGAAGTCCAGCTTTGCCCCTGTGGAGCTAGAATTGAACCCCCATCCCAGTGGGCTGCAGTCCTCTTTTTCTTTCTTTTCTACTTCTTTCACTTTGTCTTCCCCCCTTCTTCTACCTTTTATCTCTTTCCAACAGTCTCAGCAGATGAAGTTTTCCTTTTTGACTGTTTTTACCTTTTGTTTTGTCTCTGCATTTGTCTGTGTGTGTTAGCTTGTTTTTTTATTTTTCTTCTTGTCTTTGTTTTCTCCTCTTTCTCTTTTTCTTCCCCTCTTTCTTTTCACAATTCACTATCGACCTCCAGGCCACTCCCCTCTGCCTAGGGCAACTCTAATGGCCCAGTTGGGGAGTACCCACCCACACTTTTTGGCTTTACACACAACTGGGGAAATCACGTCCATCCTCCACCATACCCCAAGCGTCTGGGGGATCTCCCCTTTAAGCAGCTGGGGGACCTTCAGCCTATACTCCAAGGATCTACAAGTGACTGGGGGAACTCCTTCCTACCGTTGGTGGCTCTCCACACTGCTGTGAGAACATCCTCCCAACCTCCACGGTGATCTCTCCAACTAAGGTAATTCTGCCTGTCATCCACAGTGCTCTACACCAAGGAGTGTACACCCACCCAACCACTGCTGCACTGCTGTTACAGCGGGAAGCACCACACACCATCTGAGGTGCTTCAAGCACCGTGCAACATACCCACTATGACTTACTGAGAAATCAGTTGGTGAAACATCACCCTCATAGACCCACAACCACTGGACCAGCATCCTGTGAGAGGATTATCCAACTTACATTCCAAATAGCGGAATACTGTTGGCTTGGGTAAGAGTGAAACCACAGGAAGGTAATACAGTAGCCTGATCCCCCAGTGCAGCTACCTTCAGGCAGTTTGTAGAAGCACTCATATGCGTCCCCCAAGAAAGATCACAGTGCTCTGTCATACTGGAAGATGGCGCCGGGCACCTCTAAAACAGCATGTAAGTAGCAACCAGCCCCAACAACCTCAATGAAAAATCAGGAGAAACACAAGACAATGCTGGAATAAGTCATGACCCTAACAATGTGCATAGAAGAAGCGGACATTGACCTGCCACAGAAAGAAAATTTCAGAATGCTCCTTGGAGACATACAGGATATGAGGGAAGCAGTACAGAAAAAGGATAAAAATGATAGAAGAGATAAAGGCAATGCACCAAAGAGAAATACAAGACTTAAGGGATGGCATAACAAAATTCAGTAGCAAATCAACAGACTATTCCAATAGACTTGAAGAGGCAGAGAACCACACCAGTGATCAAGAGGATAACCAAGCAGACCTCAACAAATGGGAAAAACAGTCAAATAAGACAATCAGAGATGCTGAGGAAACCTGAGAGCCATGTCTTAATGCCATGAAGAGGAACAATATTAGAATAATTGAACTGCCAGAACAAGACACAACAAAGAAGTTAACCGTGAAAACAGCAAGTGAATTCTTAAAGGAAAACATCCCATGCTTAATAAATGAAAATCTGACAACATTCAGGAGGCTGAAAGAACACCAGCCAGACTGAATCCCAAGAAGAAGTCACAAAGACCTGATGTCCCACTTTTTAACAATTTGTTTTGCGTCCCACAGTTTTTAAATTAAATAAATATATTGCAATACTATTTTTGCATTCTATGAACATTTGTGTTCCTCCATATAGACCAAATTTTGGGGGGTGGGTGGGCATTAGACCAAATTTTTAATCAAGAATCCCCCCTCCCAGTCAATGGTGTCTCACTTAAGATCTGGTCACTTTAAATTTTTCCAGGTATGAGGAAAAGCTAAAAATCATAAGAGCAGCTAGGAAAAATATAAGTGACAAATAGTCACTTATAAAGGTACCCACATAAGAATTGTTCAGACCTATCAGCACATACAATAAAGAGGAAGGAATGGAGTAATATATTCCAAAAATTGAAGGAAAATTATGCAAACCCAAAAATATCATACCCAGCAAAATTAGCTATTAAGATAGGTGGAGACCTTAGAGTATTCCTAGACAAGGAAAAACTCACAGAATATATAAAAAGAAACCCAGCTCTACAAAAGATCCTTGCTGACCCAGTATTGACAGAAGATCAACACTCACTGAACATAAATAAGAGACCATCACATAGAAGAACTCCACCCAGAGGGTGACAAAGAGAAAATAGCCCCCAAGATAGCATTAGCTCCATAGTGGAAAGAAGGTAAGAATGAAACACTCACACATAACACAAATTGATAAGATAGGTGGGTAGGAAAACACCCAACACAAAAGGTACAAGATGACATCACAGAGTCCAAAGATGGATGTAATAACACTGAATATCAATGGGCTGAACTCAGACATTAAAAGTTTACAAAGACTAACAGGCTGGCTCAGAAAACATGACCCATCGATCTGCAGCCTATAGGAGACATATCTCAAACTTGCAGACGAAAACAGGTTGAGAATTAAAGGCTGGAGAAAAATATACCAAGAAAATGGCAATGCAAAAAAAAAAAAAAAGGCAAGGGTAGGAATCTTAATCTCTGACAAAACAAATCTCAAGGTACAAGCCCTAATAAAATATGAGAGGCACTATATAATGCTCAAAGGAATAGTAGACCAAGAATCAGTGAGCATAATAAATATATATGGATCCAATTAGAGACCTGCCAAATTTGTAACTCTAGCACTCTAAAAGGTGAAAAAAGAAATCACAGACTCAACAATTATCGTAGGTGATTTTAATACACCACTCTGAAAAAGACAGATCACAGGGAAACTCAGTAGGGAGGCTACAGACATAAACAGCACAATTGGACAACTTGATCTGATAGATATTTTCAGAGCTTTCCACCCAAATGTAAAAAGAATTCACATTCTTTTCAAATCCACATGGCACATACTCAAAGACAGACCATATACTGGGACACAAGTAGAACCTGAGTAAATTCAAGCACATAGAAATTATACAAACATCTCTCCCTGACCACTGTGCCATAAGTCTGGAAATCAATAAAAGATTGATGAAGAAAACAAGGGCAAGCAAACAGAGGAAGAACAGCTCTCTATTACAAAATGAGTGAGTATTCGACCAGATCAGAAATGAAATCAGGAAGTTTCTAAAAACCATGATGCACCAAAATCTTTGGGACACACCAAAGCTGATGGTGCCCGGCTATCAAAAGATGTAGCATTTGGGGTCTTAAGGGCTTGAAGATAAATAAGCAGCATCCCTCTAGGTCAGAAGAAACAAAGCCCACATAAAAGCACACTAGCATGTGTGATCATGAGGTATTGATGGGATCAGGTATCAGGCATCTAAGACCTAGAATAAAACCATACCCAAGGTGAATGGGGGAGGGGGTGCATTGAGTGGAGACCCAATGCCCATCTGCATACAATTGGACATCTCCTCACAGAGAGATTGTGGCAGTCATGTACTTGTGTGTCAGTTTCATGATTGGGAATGTAGGGGTAGAATCTAGCCTGTCAATCTGGAGATAGCCAATGAGACCTCTGTGTGGGTATCACTTTCTCTGAGAATTCTGGAATGTCTCACAATATTTCCCTTGTGGAAATGAGAGACCATCTCCCCAGTTGTTGGGAGATGCTTGACTGGCAAGACAAGGTGGCAGTGTCCGAGGAACTGGAGGAGCCGGAGGAGAAGCCACATGACCTTACTCTGATGTAACTAGACCTCTGAAGCTGGAAAAGCCACAGAGAGACCCCTGCCAGCGCTGAGATGCTTCTTTTGCCACTGGATACTGCTGATGGACCCTGAACCCTGAAAACGAGGAGCCGTGGGGAGACCCCTGCCAGCCCCAGGATGCTTCTACTGCTTCGGCTGCTGCCAGAGACACACAAGACTCTGAACCCACTGGCCTGTAATAGTCCTGGTGTCATTGCACGTGCTTTATAAGTCGGAAGGAGACTTTATAGACTGACATCGGACATATGGGCTAATATCGGACTTATGGCCTTGGACTGGATGGGTTGGGATGTTTTCTCAATGTTTCATTCCTCTTGTATACAAACCTTTTCCTTATATTCATATGCATGTTTATGAATTTGTTTTTCTAGTCTATGTGAACTAACAGGGATCACAGGGAAGAAATGAGCCAGTCAGGGTGCAGTATATCACTGATGAAACATGCAACTTTCCTCTAATTTTTTGGTGCTTCCTTCACCCCACTATCATGAGTTTGATTCTATCTTACAAATTGGATTAGACCAGAACATGCACACTACTACAGATAAGAGTCCACAACACTGGGAACCCAGGTACATAAACCCCTCAGGGCCAACAAGGAGAGTGAAGATACCAGGAGGATTAGGGGAAGGAGGGGGAGAAAAAAGAGGAACCATTCGCAAGGATCAAACTAGAGTGCCCCCCCAGGGAGACCAATAATGGAAAAGTGGGTGAGGAGTGATGGAGGACAATGTAAGATATGAAAAAAATAATCTATAAGTTATCAAGGGTTCATGATTGAGGGGGTGGGTTAGGGAGGGTGAAGAAATGGGTAGTGGATACTAGGGGCTCAAGCGGGAAGAGAATGCTTTGAAATGATGATGGTGGCATACGTGCAAATGTTCTTGACAAACTGGAGAAATGTATGGATTATGATAAGAGATGTAAGAGCCCCCAGTAAAAGCATTTAGAAAACAAAACTGTGTACATACATACAGTGGAGCTCGACGCATCCCTAAAAAGCAGTGATGAACACATGAAGCATATCGCCACATGAGAAGAACTGGAGGAAACCATGCTAAGTGAAGAAAGACAAGCACAAATGGAAAAGTGCAACATGAGTCCACTGAGGTAAGCACAAAATTGCCAAGGAGTCTTAGGGGAGAAGCTACTGTATACAAGTATTCCTGGGGTGAGGTCCAGGTAGTGTGGCAGGGTGCAGACCAAATCCAGGAATACATATGGTAGTCAACTAAAAAGGACAGGGAAAGAAAGAATAAAAGAAAGAGAGAGAGAGACAGACATGGTAGCAGGGTAATAGGGCACTAACCCACCCAAGGGGAGGATATTGTTTGTATCTCCACAGGAGAAGGAGAGGGACCAGGCTTCAACCCGGTGAGCCAAGACTTCAGTGCAACATACTGGCATGAAGCGGCAAACCAACAGAGAAGTCTAGGGGCCCGTCCCAACCCTACCTGTGTGGACCATCCCCCCCCCCCCCCCCATCACCACCAGAAGAATACACTTCAGAGGACAGCACTGAAGCTATAAGTGCAGGAAAGGGAAGCATCTGATCAGAGCAAACTGAGAGGGAGAGAGAGAGAGAGAGTAGAACACATGCTGGTCCATCAAGCCCTAAAGGGCGATATTCTGGCTGAAACAGTCAGTGCACAGTGAACACCATCGGGCTGCCCCACCACGAAACAGCATGTCCCTGACTGACCCGTAGCTACAGGAGATGGCACTGGAGGCACAGTGTGGGAGTTATGCTCAATCCGACCCCACCACATGTCGGCTAGCCCTGAGGGTGTGCAGCAGAGGAACAAAGCAATGAAGTGCCCCGGGAAGACCAAGTATAGACTCGGAGGCCGTGATGTGGCACCCCGTCAGACTCCTAAAGGTCAACAAACAGATCTGGAACTATTTATAGGCTTTTCTCTTTTGCTGGTTTGTTGTTGTTTTTGTTTTGTTTTGTTTTCTTTTGCTTTGTCTTGTTTTTGTGCTTATTATTGTCTTTGCATGGCTATCTTGATAGGATAAGGGGGATAAACAATCTGGAGGAGAAAACAATGGGACTGATGGCTTGGGGGGTGTGGGCGGCAGGCCTTGGGAGAGGGAGTGGGCAGAGGGAAGGAAGGAAGGTGTCAACAAACCCAGGGACAAGGGAACAGTAAGTGATCTAAAATCAATCGCCAGGAGAGTGTAGGATGGCTGGTGGGGCTTGATCAAGGACAATGTAACCGAGAGGAATTACTGAAATATGAGTAAAGGCTGAACATGAGAGTGCGAAAAGAGGAAAGTAAAAGGCAGCAGAGGAAAGAACGAGGAGGCAAAGGACATTTATAGAATCTAAATACAGGCATGTACATACATATAAATACATTTACATATAACGATAGGGATACAGATCTATGTACATATATTTATTTGTTAAGTAGTCAGGCAGCAGGTGGACACTGGGCCCCCACTCAAGCACTCCCTTAACACAAGAATACTTTGTTCTAATCACCAGACATTCTGTGATGCTCACCTTGCCAACACAATTGCTGAAGACAAGATGAAGCATCTGAAGTGGCCATCTAGCTGAGAAACAACAAAGTTCACACGGAGGGAGGGCACCTGCTTGTGTGACACTGAGGCGGAAACTGCATCAGGTATCAGAACAAAAAAATCATATTGATGTGAATGAGGGGGAAGGTGAAGCCCGTCTGTGGACAACTGGACAGCCCCTTACAGAAGGATCACAAGGAAGAGATGAGCTAGTCGGGGTGCAGTATAACACCGATGAGACATACAATTTTCCTTTATTTATTTTATGCTTCCTTTTCCCTCGCCCCCACTATCATGACCCCCAATTCTACCTTATAAATCTGGTTAGAACAGAGCATGTACATTGGTACAGATAAGAGCTCAAAATATAGGGAATCCAGGACAGAATCAATCATGAGAGAAGTAATACCAGGAGGGTAAGGGGACGGTGGGGTAGAAAGGAGGAGCCAATCACAATGATTGACATATAACCCCCTCCCAGGGGGATGAACAACAGAAAAGCGGATGAAGGGAGATGGTGGTCGGTGTAACACATGAAAAAAACTTAATAAATTTTCAAGATTCCCTAAGGGAGGCGCAAGGAGGGGAAATGAGCTAATACTAAGGGCTCAAGCAGAAAGAAAATGTTTTGAGAATGATAATGGCAACATATGTACAAATGTGCTTGACACAATGGATGGATGTATGAATTGTGGTAAGAGCTGTACCAGCCCCCATAAAGTGATTTAGGAGGAAAAAAAACAACCCGAAGCCCAACAACCTCTGAGAAGTCTAAAAAGGGGAAAAACAACCAAGCCACTTTACATTTTGTGTACTCTAGTGTATTTCAAGCCCATTGGGTGTTTGATATTTTATTAAGGATCCACCAGGCTCTTTTTCCGGAGCTGAGGCCACAGCAGCGAACAAAGCGGAAACCTCTGTCTTTGGGAGCTTCCTTCCCAGGGGCCCATTTATTATAGAGGATCTGTTATAATCACGGTGAATGTGGTTTTCCAGTATTAGAATAAATGGCAACAGAGACCTTATAAGCCCTCCTTTCTCTACAGCCACAAAACAAGAGTCAGACAAGCCTCCACACTCTACTCTTTCTTACCTGACACCAATCATCCCCCTCAAGCCACTCTGTTTTGCTACTGGCAGCAATAACCCCTTGGGAGGGCCACAGAGCTCTCAAACAACACTCACAATGATTGCCACAGCTGCCTTCATCCATTGCCTCCCTTGAGGACTATTGTGGAGTGTCTCCTGAGTGCTGTAGATCTCCACTGTAGGCACTTGGGCTCAGAGATGGTTTAGATAGCTTCTGCCTTCATGAAGCTTCACATCTAGTGAGAACTAGAAACAATGGGGGAGGGGGGAAATCTCTACTGCTCCCCTCCCTCTCTTCCCCAGCTTATCCGCCGTCTCTCTCTTGTCCGCTGTTGCTGTTGCTAGGCGTCATTGATGATCTCGACTCAGGGAACCCCAAATGCAATGGAACAAAGTGCTGCCCGGTCCGGGGTTATGTCACTATGGACTACATATGAGCCATTTCTATTCATGGTTTTCAAGGACTGGTTTTCTTTCTAGTCTGTCCTCCTCTGGAAGTTCTGTTGACACCTCTCCAGCATCATAGATGCATACAAGCCTCTCCTGAGGTTCATCAGCCAACCATCAAACCCAAGGGGGTGAGGATTCCACCAGTGACCCACCGCTGCCCCCTCTGCATAGGTACCCACGGCTGACATAGCAATCCTGAAGCACAGCTTATCAGAAGAAGCCAGCTTCTGATCCATGCATCATGGGTTCAGTGGGCAGTTGTGCAGCGATAATTATAAATTATTATAACAAAGTTATACAGGGCATGAGAGAGAAATCCTAAGTGTCAGGCATATTTCATGGTAGCATGCTCACCTGTGCCAGTTGGGTGGTCCACGTGGACAGAGAGAGAGAGAGAGAGAGAGATACATGAGTCAGAAGCCTGCAGCTTAGCATCTGACACATGGAACTCAGCCTGGGTACACTGCTTGAACAACTGTGTGAGCTGTTTTCTCCATATAAATTTGTGTGTGTGTGTGTGTGTGTGTGTAGCTTTCTCACTCACTCACTATTGCTGAATTGATTCCAATGCAACTGCCTCTTTGGGGTTTCCACTGTGGTAAAGGAGCAGAAAGCTTCAATTCCAGCTCACAGGAGCAGAGGCTGGGCTTCCTACTCCCGCCACCAGAAGGCAGTGACGCCTAAAAAACTAAAATTAACAAAAGGGAGCAGAAAGCATCTTTCTTCCTCCGGGTAGCTGGTTGAGTCTGAAATACTGACTTTGGCGCTCGCTTCGGCAGCACTTATACTAAAATTGGAACGAAATACTGACTTTGCAGTTAGCAGGCCACTGTGTAGCTCCCTGTGCCACCAGGGCTTCTGTGTGAGTGCAGGGCGGGCGCTCAGTCAAACTCCCTTACAAGAGGAGACCTGGCGGCTTCGTGGTTATGAGTTGGGCTGCAAGCAGCAAGGCCAGCGGTTCAAAACCACCCGTTGCTCCACAGGACAAAGATGGGGCTTTCTACTCCTGTAAAGAGTTACAATCTTGGAAATGTACAGTCTTGGAAATGTACACACACACACACACACACACACACACACACACCATTGGTTCTACTTCTCTCGGGAACCAGCCTAACATGCCTCCCCTCCTGGAAATGGCCTGCTTGACCTCAGATCCTGGCCTGAAGTAGCCCTGACCCCAGACCCCCCCTGGCCAGCTCCCTTGGCCTAGGGCCTGGGGTGTCCCTGGGACCTTGAAGGCCGGGGCTGGTAATGGAATAAGCAAGGCCCAGAGACCCTGTGCTGCCTCACTCGTCCCTCGTGAATGACTTCACCGAGGCCTTACCATGTCTTTGTAAAACATCAAAAAACTGAAAACAAATCAATGAAAAGCAAAACACCTTTGAGGGGGAAAACATGCAAAGCCGCTCACCACAGATTGGCAAGTAGGCCCAAGAGAGGCTGTGTTTGCCTTGCTTACTGGCTGTGCCCACATGCCTGGAAGGCAAGGCAGACCTGGCAGACACAGAGTCACCCTTGGAGGGATTGGGGGGTTGGGGACGTTCATCTCCCCAGGCCCAAGCAGAGGGCTAGGGCCAGCCTGTCTGTGTGCACAGCCCACTGGAGGCAGAGGCTGGCTCAAGGCCATCGGGATAAACGCTGGGAAGCTTATTGTTTGAACCACACATGTGGTTCCCTCTCCCAGGCCAAACCATAAAAACCAGGGCCCCTGAGCAGGTCCCCCCCTTCCCAGGGTCCTTCAGGCCTGGCCCCCTCTGAAAGCTAGAGGGGGCTGGACGCGATCATCTGTCAGGCACGTTCTGTTTCAGACATCCTGCACAGCATCTGGGAGTCTCCAATCTGTTTCTCTCTCCCAGCAGCCACCTCCTCTGCCCGCCCTCCTCCCTCTTCCCTCCTCCCTCGTCTGCACGGGGCCGGGGGAGCCTGGGGAAGGGCTCTGAGCGACAAAGCTGAGCAAACAAACATGTGAAGGCCCACAGGGAACAGCGGGCCAAAGAGGGCATGGCTATTTTTATCACCGTTTGAAGGATTTTTCACAGCTGCTTCTCTTGTGGCCACCCTCCCCCAGTCCAGGCCGTTAGGGTAGCAGAGATCACTCTGGGTGTGCTTAGAGGCAGCGTCCTCCCAAAAGAAGCCTGCCCAGACGATGCCAGAAATACCACCACTTAGGGAGACCTGCTCCTGTGCTTCCAAACTGCAGGAGCCCCAAAGACAGGCTACACAAAGAGCCAGCCATGCCCCAGTATGACGGAGTCTGACAATTCTAACAGCACGGGGTGAGAATGGAGGGAGAGAGCACTGGAAAGTTGAAGAAGCCCCAGCTTGCTTTGAGAGGCAAGCTCTTATTGAGCCCTGAGTGGGGAGGTTTTCTCCGACAGCCAAGAAGGATGAGCCTTGGCCTTCTTCTCTTTTCGACAAATGAACATGAGTTCAGTTCTTTGATTTAATACCAGACGACTCTGGTTCTGTTCTGCTTCCCAAATACACCAGATTCCACCCATCTCTTTCCATTTCTATCTCCATCACCCCCTCTCAAGCCTCACGCAAGCCATCCCAACAGTCTCTAACTGGTCCCCTTTCTTTCAAAATGGTGCCGACGTGTGACATAACTGTCAAAGACGATATTCCACAGCCTACTCTGGTGAAAGACAATGGGCACCTTTCAACTCTTGGTGTCTCCCCGTAGAGCAGAATGAAGAATGGTGAGACCCAAAGACATGAGGGAATCATTGGTCTCCTGGACTGAGGGTCCGCATGAACGTGCCTCCACAGCCCTGAGGGCAGAAGAGCCAGATGAGGTCCACTTACCACCATCAACTACAAAGCTTTCACATTAGACGGTCGTGCACAGCATGGTGGGGACGGGGGTGCGAAACAAAACTCAAGATCATAAAAACATCAGGCTTCCCAGTTAGACAGAGACTGATGGGACCATTTGGAGTGGCTGGTAGTCATGCTTCAGGTCCGGAAACTGAAAACAAACAGTTCCATTTTGGGCCAAATGATAGGCAGGCCTATCAAGGGAGTTCTGGTGGTGCTGTTTGGGTAAGTTATGGACTGACAACTCGAAGGTTGATGCTTCAAATCTACCAGCAGCTCCTTGGGAACAGAGTGAAGCTCTCTGCTTCCTCACACTGCACAGCCTCGGAAACCCTGTAGAGACTCACTGTGAGCCAGATTGGCCGCCCTGGCAGCGGGTTCGGTTTGGGGTATGAATAAGCGGAACAATAACAGCAGTGCGGTGTACACACACTTTTGAATAATCAGACATTTGAAATCAAAAGGGCAGCCTTTATCCAAAGTCCAAATGCAGATGTAGGGGAAAGGAGTAATAGACACAGGAAACAAGTGGAGAAAGTGGGAGACATGATGTTCCATTGGAGCTGGAATCAGTGAGATGAAACAAAATGTGTATGACTTGCTGAATGGAAAACGGATCTGCCCTGTAGTCCTTCACTCCATTCACAATAAAAAGGTGTTGTTGTTGTTGTTTTTAAGCACCAACCATAACGCAAGGAGCTCTGAGTTACGAGGTAGGCTGTAACCTCCAGTCAGCAGTTCAAAACCACCAGCCACTGCATGGGAGAAAGATGAGGCTTTTTATTCCTTTAAAAGAGTTACAGTTTCAGCCGAGCCCTGGTGGCCTAGTGATTGTGTGCACGACTACAGCCCACAGGGTTGACAGTTCAAATCCAGCAGGAACTCTCCAGGAGCAAGGCTGGCCTTCCTACTCCCACCAGGGCAGTGATGCCACACACACACACACACACACACACACACACACACACACAAAGAGTTACAGTCTCAAACACCCTCAAGGGTAGTTTGACTGGAGGGCAGTAAAAGAATAAAAATGCCGGTGCTCTGTCATCTGACCTCTAACTTCTTGGGGTAGGTGGGGCCTGGGTGGAGATCATTATCAGCATCAAGAGCCCTAGGCTGGTTCCTATGAATCATTCCTAGGAGATCAAACACAACACTTTGCTCTTGAAACTTGTTACTAAATCTGACACCAGTGGACCCTCCCATGGCACTCTACTTCCCAGAATTGATTGTAGTTCTAGATAAACATATAGAACTCACAGACAATACTCACAATTATAGAGTTTATTAGGGGAGTAGCATTACATTGCAGGATCAGAAATAACTCGGCATACAGTTCTTTAATCAGGACAGATTTTCTTCAGTAATACCTGCAGGCAGGCTTCTCAGCCTCTCGACCTGGACTTTGCCCTGTTTGGGTAAATCTCTTTGGTTCCAGCAGTAAGGACTCAGAGACACCTCAATCTGTCAGTAAGTCCTGGTCTGTTTCCTTGCTCTGAAGGTCCACATGCTTGAATCTATGGGCTGGAAACCTTATTACGCTGTTTGACACCTGTCTCCTTGTGCTGCTTCCCCCATTTCTCTACTCCCTTCAGTGTTAACAGCTCTCTCTCTGTCTCCTGGATCAGAAGGGGCCCAACACAAAGACCCCAAATACAAAAGAATGTGCTCCTTCACGGCTTTTCTTTCTTGGTGGTGGTGAGGTCCTTCCTCTGCTCTGGGACTGCCTCTTTTTTAAGGTTAGTGAGATGGTAAACAGACCAATCCCCTCAGTTGGGTTCTTTACACCTTATTCATGTGGCCCCATCCCCACAGGGGTTCCAGGTACCTAATTTGCCTATTAGGAAACTCTCCATTCCACTGGGTAGGTCACAAGCACCTTATTTGCATAGTTTCATCCAATCATTTTGTAGGAGTCATAAGAGCATGGTGAGAAAAGCCAGACACAGTGGTTCACTGCACCACACCTTCACTCTCAGAACTATATTCTCCAAGCAGCAGCCAGAGGGACATTTAATTCAAAAATGAAACCCCATGTTTCTCTCCTCCTTAAGCTTAGCCATTTACCCACTCACCGATCGCTCCTCTTTTGACATGGAATAAAGACCCGGCCTTCTAGTGGGCCATTCTGCCTGGTCCCATCAGGCTGTTGTGAGTCTGTATGGACTTGACAGCAGCAGGTTTGGGTTCTATCTGGTCTCAAGGCCCCGTGGGATCTGGTCCTCACTCACCTCTCCTATCTCAACTTCTGTAATGCAATTCGGTTAATACTCATCTTTAATCATTCCTGGTCCTGATGTCAGCAGTCCACTCATGAGACATTTTTTTTTGTGGGCATCACTGCCTCTGGTGGTCGTGGGCTATACTCAGTGCTGCTCCTGAGAGCCGCTGCTGGATTTGAACCACCAAGCCCGCTGGCCGCAGTCCCGCACTCAACCACTTACGCCACCGGGGCTCAGCCCCATAAGACATTTTTTTATCATCATAAAATACATATAATAAAACATCTACCATTTTAAAGTATAAAATGCCATGACAGGAATTACTTCCACCACGTTGCAACTTTCAAATGCTTTTCCTCTCCCTAAACAGGAACCTAACACCTCTTAAAGAATCACTTCCCACCCCTTTCCTCCAATCACTTGCTTATTCTAAGTACCAGAGGCCTTCAAAGAGTCCATGAAACCATCTCATTCTCTTTCTATTCCTTTATATACCTACCCCCCACCCCCACCCCCATTTGAATTCCCCTCCTATTTCCTACAATCTTTGTCCTTTTGTGTCTGTGTGCTGTTCACACAACATAAGACTTCCAACATTCTATACGACAGAACGATACAGTGTTATGGATAGGTCTACGAGCCTCTGTGTGGGGGAAAGAGAAGGCTGTCGGCTACCATAAAGATTTACTCCGTGGGTCTGAGCTCCGGTGGCACAGTGGTTGTGCGTGGGACTGTGGCCCACTGGGATGGAGGTTAATTCCAGCAGCACCTCTATAGGAGCAAAGACTGGGCTTCCTACTCCCACCACCAGAGGGCAGTGATGCCCCCCTCCCAAAATAAAAAGAGATTTACTCCGCCTTGGACATCAAAAGGGTCAGTTCAACTCTGCCATGAAGGGCCGCTCTGAGTCAGAAATGACTGGATGGCAGTGAATTTGTTTGGCGCAGCCATACTGTGTTCTGCCATTCACCTGTTGGTGGGCACTGAAGCATTTCTCCTTTGTGCTTGTTTTAGGCAGTGCTGCAACCAAACCTGGGGCACCAATGTTGGTTTGAGCTCCTACTTTCAGACTTTTGGGGCACATATCAGGTTTCCAAAGCAGGTGATACAGCCCCCTAAGGGGGTGCTGTAATGCGGTGGGGGGACTGAAAAAGCACTTTCTCCACAATTATGGGCTATAAGTACAAAGATTCTAATAGGCAGGAGGGCACTGAGTGGTTTCTTTTTTTCTGAAAAGGGGGCATTAGGGCAAATAAATCTGGGAGGCTATGATATGTGTCCAGGAGAGGAATTGCAAAGAGGAATTCTATGTGCACCTTTTTTTGTTTTTTTTGTTTTTGGGCATCACTGCCTCTGTGGTCGTGGGCGCTACCCCTTGCCATTCCTAGGAGCTGCCGCTGGATTTGAACCACCAAGCCCGCGGGCTGCAGTTCTGCGCTCACTTACACCACCGGGGCTCAGCCCCTATGTGCACCTTTTCGAGAAACCAATCACCATTTTGCAGTCCCACCAGCCACGGATGAGGGTTATAATTTCTCTGTGTTCTGGCCAACCCTTCCTGTTTGACTCGGGATATTAGTGCTCCTGGGGGTGTGCAGTGGTTGGGTCACTTTGACTGGGTTAAATCTTACATTAAACTATCAGAGTGGAATCAGAGTGGAACTGTGCTCCCTCTGGCTGAGTTTTGCTTTTTGGAGGTAGCACGCCAGACTTTTCTTCTGCGGTGCCTCTAAATAGACTCACACTGCCAACCTTTTGGTTAGTAACCAAGGGCTTTCACCGTTGCACCGGCTTTCACCGTTGCACCATCTGGAACGTCAGATCATGCAGTTAGCGCCTTCACATATCTAACAGAGCTTGGACAAGTCTCGAGTCTTATGCTAAACAAAGAAAGACCAGAAACAAAACACAGAGGCTGAGATGACTCCCTTTTCTCTTTTTACAATAAAAATTTAAACTATGATTTACTGTATTGTGTTTTGATATTTAATGCACTGTGTTTACATTTTCAGGGGGTATTTTATCACTTTTTTTGTTTGCTTTTTTTTGGGGGCGGGGAGGCATCACTTCGCTCAGGTGGGAGTGAGAGGCCCGGCTTTGCTCCTGGAGAGCTTTCTGCTGGATTTGAATTGCCAAGCCAGTGGGCCGCAGTCCCGCACTCAACCACTGCGCCACTGGGACTCAGCCCTATAGGGAGTATTTTGACTTTTAACTTTGTTTAAACTATTAACTATTAAATTTGTTTAAAGTCCTGGAAAGATGAATTTATTAACTTTGTTTAAAGTCCTGGAAAAAATGAATTTATAAGAGTCATTCGGGGGCCTCAGGATGAATCATTTGGTTTTTTATTATTTTTTTAAAATCATGTTATTGGGGGTTCATACAACTATCATCACAATCCATCCGTCCGTCCATCCATTGTGTCAAGCACATCTATCTGTACATGTGTTTCCTTCATCATTCTCAAAACATTTGCTCATGAATTGAGCCCCTGGTACCAGCTCCCCATTTTCCCCCTTCCTCTCCCCGCCTGATAATTTATGAATCATTATCTTTCCATTCTTACACTGACCGATGCCTCCCCTCGCCCACTTTTCTGTGGATTATCCCCCAGGGAGGGGTTATATTAGCTCCTTGTAATCAGTTCCCCCTTTCTACCCCACCCTCCCTTAATCCTCCTGGTATCGCCACTCTCACCACTGATCCTTAAAGGACCATCTGTCCTGGATTCCCCATGTTTCCAGTTCCTAACTGTACCAGTGTACATCCTCTGGTCTAGCCGGATTTGTAAGGTAGAATTGGGATCATGATAGTGGGGGGGGGCAGTATTTAAGAACTAGAGGAAAGGGCTGAGCCCTGGTGGTGTAGGGGTTGTGTGCGGGACTGTAGCCCACTGGGTTGGCAGTTCAAATCCAGCAGCAGCTCTCCAGGAGCAAGGCTGGACCTCCTACTCCCACCAGGGCAGTGATGCACCCCCAAAAAACAAACAAAAAATAAAATAAAATAAAAAAACTCTGATGACAGAAAGCAGGTTGCCATCCGTGAGGGTAGGGGGATAAACTACAAGAGGCTGAAAGAAACATCTTTCACTCAAAAGTTTCATCTTTTTTGCAGGTTGGGGGGGGGGGCGGCGGTCATCACTGCCTCTGGTGGTCGTGGATGCTACCCAGTGCTGCTCCTGAGAGCCGCCGCTGGATTTGAACCGCCAAGCCCAAGGGCTGCAGTCCCGCACTCAACCACTTACGCCACCGGGGCTCAGCCCTAAAGTTTGATATCTTAACTAGTGGAACTTACATAACGTGTGTGTGTGTGTGTGTGTGTGTGTGCGCGCACGCGCATGAGATATCGAATTTTTATTTTACAATTTTTGGTTGTGAATTAGGTTGGGGTTTACATTTCAGACCATCAGCTTTGTATTCAACAGTTCAATGTACACATCCAATCTCCCAACAGCTGACCTGTCCTTCACTCTCTCCCTTCACTCTACTCTTCCCTTGTGTGGACTACTGTCTTCCACTTCCTGCTAGTGACCACCCAGGCGCAGTCAAGCTCACTGCTTCTGCATCAAAGTCTCTATCATGCGATGCCTCCCTTACAGCAGGGGTGCCGTGTGAGAGTTGTCTTTTTACAATTGACACGTTTCCCTCAGCATCGTGTTCTCGAGGGCCCTCTTCCTCATGACCTGCTTTGTGTTTGAGTGATGCACGGTAGTCCCTTGTGTGCATGAACCTAACTCAAAAACCAAACTCAGGGCTGAGTCCCGGTGGTGTAGTGGTTGTGCGTGGGACTGCGGCCCACTGGGATGAAGGTTCCATTCCTGCTCATAGGAGCAAAGGCTGGGCCTCCTACTCCCACCACCAAGGCAGTGATGCCTTAAAAAAAAAAAAACTCACTGCCATCATGTCCATTCTGACTCATCGCGGCCCCAATGGACAGACTAGAACTTTCCCTGTGGGTTTCAATGACTAACTTTGTTTAAATATCATTTTATTGGAGGTTCATATGGCTCTTATCACAATCCATCCATTGTGTCAAGCGCATTTGTACACATATTGCCATCGTCGTTTTCAAAACATTTTCTTTCTACTTGAGTCCTTGGTATCAGCTACTCCTCCCTTCCTCAGAGACGAACTTTTGACAGGAATGGAAAGCCTCTTCATACGTAGCAGAGCACTTCCCTTGCTGCAATCTACTGAAAGTCAGCCCTCGATACAAGAGTTTATGAAAGAGAGAGAGAGAGAGAGAGAAAATAAATAAAAAAGAGAGGAGAAAAAAGAATTTAAAAAAAAGATAGAAAGTCTCTTTTCCCCCCAGAGTGACAGATAGCCTCGAACTGCTGACCCTACAGTGACTAGCCCAACTGGTAACCACTGCCCCACCAGGCTTCTGTGCAGATGCCAGAGTTTCTTTAGCCATCTCCCCCTGATGGACCTTCCTTAGTTTCCATCGTCCTGCTTTCCAGTGGTTCCCAACCTTCCAAATGCCCCAACCCTTTAACACAGTTCTTCATGTTGTGGGGACCCCCGACCATAACATTATTTTCCTTGCTACTACACTACTGCCATTTTGATACTTTTATGAATCAGCCACCCCCTGTGAAAGGGTTTGCTGACCCCAAAGGGGTCAGCAAACCACAGGCTGAGAACGGCTGTGCTATTGTGAGCAGTGCCGCAAGGAACATGGGTGTGCAGGTGTCATCTCAGCCGGCTGTGACGCTTGCTTCTTCAGGACACATATCCAGCAGAGGGATCGCTGAATCCTATGTGCATGCCTGTGTTCCCAGATCCTGGTAGAAAGTGTTCAACATTTTTTAAGTGAAGTAGCTACCAAAATTAATCCCAGAGTAGAGACAAGAAACCCGAAGGTCAGAGAGGTTAAGTCATGTGAGGTTAAGTCACAGAGAGTGGAGGAGGCAGAGTGAAGGATAATCCGTGGGTGAGCCCAAGCTCTTTCCTGGGAGAGACTGGCTTGTGCTCACATGGATTTTCCTTCCTCTTTCCCTGTTATCAGTCGCCATTCAGGGCCACCTGTGAGGCTGCATGTCAGAGGAGAGGCCAGGTCCTCCCATGGCCTATCATTCTTCCAGCTGCAGTGGGCGGAGGCCATGACCTTGGACCCTGGGAGACTTGGTGTTCCACCACCTGTTCCAGGCATGAGGTCCAGGACAGCAGTTCCCACCTGCCTCCTATATTAGCACCCCAGGGTCCGTGTCCCTTTCCCATTCATTGTCCCAACACTCACCATGCTGCGACTGCTAAGCTCCCTCCTGTTTGTGGCCCTTGGTAAGACCCCAGCTTTGTCTTCTTTTACCACTCCTCATACCACCCGCCCCCTTCCAATTTGATCGGTGAAAATAGTTTTGTTTTGTTTTGTTTCTGTTTTTGTTTTTCTGGGGGGGGGGGCATCACTGCTCTCCAGTGGTGGGAGTAGGAGGCCCAGCCCCACTGCTGGAATTGAACCTCCGTCCCAGTGCGCCGCAGTCCCGCGCACAACCACTACGCCACCGGGGCTCAGCCCGAAAATAGTTTTAATGCTATTTATTTGCTGGTCTTTGATTACTCTGTCATATGCGTCTTTCTTACCTCTTTGTCCTTTTTGTTGGAGAGACCCGTTCACAGCCATCACTGACTTCCTCTGTTCTGGGACATTTGTTTTCTAGGGAAGGGTGGTTTTCTTGGTACGGACTCACCGAAGAGAGGGACGTCTCTGTTTTCTAACCTGTAATGAAATCTTGACTGAAAGTTCAAATCCCATGTAAGCCACACAGGCTTTTTAGCCCGGGAGCAGGTCTGTGCTCATCTGCAAACATCGCCTGTGTTCTTGTTCTGTGCCAGGCCAGGAACCCTTGGAATCCGGGCCCTGTGACACCTAACACCTGCTTGTACAGGAAGCGGTCTCAGCTTGTGCCTGCAACAGGATTCGGGGGGCTCACAGCCCTGGGGCAGGAGAATGGAGTGGAGGCCTGGGTGGGCTGGTTCAGGGGGAATCCTGGAACCTCAGAGGGCTCTGATGGAGTTCCCCAATGAGGCAGCGAACCAAGTCTACAGAGAAAGATGGGTCTTTCCAGTCCCGCAGCGTTACAGTGTGGGAAACTCACAGGGGCCTTCAGGCAACTCAGAGCACATCTGTGAGCTTAGTGTTTGGAGTTCTTCTTCGATTGCTGGTTCATTCTCAAAAAGGTTCTCGCCATGGATTCACAAGTATTCAGTGCACCAGAAAACCTGACAAAATCAGCAAGTGTGTAAATCCCACGAGCAAGAAAACTGCAGCACATGCTTGTAGTGCTTTGCAGACGATACTTGCTAGTTCTCACCTGAGGGTAGTAACAGGGTCAACAGCAAATTAGTGTCGTAGTAGCTTTGTAGCATGTCACAGGATGTTAAGGAGCCGTACCTCCAATTCTGTGGGCTGCTACCTGAAAGGTGAGTTCAAAACCACCAGCTGCTTGGAGGACAGGTGAGGCTGTGGCTCACTGAGCCAATACTGCTCTGTGCTCCAGGGTCGCCCTGAGTCCAAATGGGTCTGAGGACTGTGTGCTTGGTGTAACTTGACACATGTAGGCTGCACTTATGGACCATGCTTTCCTGGTTACACTTCACAACAGGGATATGCTTGGTGAAAATGAAGTTTCTGCTGAAACGGGGCACAACTCTTTAATGGGCAGTCCTTGGGGTGGTACTGCCTCTGCCGTGGTCATCTGGTACGTTAGATACTCCACCCACTCTCTTAGAGGCTCCGCTGACAAGGGCTGCCCTTTCTCAAGACCTCGCCCGGCACCAGACCCATCCCAAGTGTCTCAACAACTTCAATCCTCTCACAAGAGAAGCTCGCATTGCTGTCTTCCTTCGGGGACCTCAGCCCTCGGAAAGCCCTCTTCACTGGTCAGGGGTGACCACGACCACTGCAGTCCAGAATGGGGACTGGCTTGCCTGGGGTCACCCCGTCAGTTTGTGACACAGCTAGGACTACCAGCCAGGTCTCCTGCTTTCTTTGGGAGGGCTCCCTGGCTGACTAACTCTCCCACTCTCTCCTCCAGCCTCGGGCTGCGGCAAACCTGTCTATCACCCCTCCGCCCGCGTGGTCAATGGTGAGGACGCTGTGCCCTACAGCTGGCCCTGGCAGGTAAGAGCCATTCTAGCTGCTGTGGTTCCTGGCGGGGATGGCGTGGTTGCTGGTCTCCCAGCGGCCTTCGCCTCCTGCTTCCCTTCTGTCAACTGCCTCGATTGGGAAGCCTTTGAATGAACATGAGATTGTATCCCTCCAATCTCCCACCTCCACTGGGCCACAGGCTTGTAAAGGTGGAATCTTACCTGCTTAACCCCGGGGGTTGGTGCACGAATGGTGGCTGCTCAGGCCTTTTGTGTAGAAAGAGAGATTCTGAGGGGCCCGTTTCTGGAGCCCTCCCATAATGCAACAGATCGGCAGTCAAAAGGGTGCCGGGCTTTTAGAGAACTGTGGGAGGTCATCCAAGGGGCTGGGGTGGCTCAAGAGTTAATGCCTCGCCTGCTCACCCTCAGGACGGTGGTTTGACCCCCGCCAACACCCCGAGAGAGCAACGATCTGCTCCTGTAAGGACTCCAGCCGGGCAAACCCACGGGGGCGGCTCAGCTCTGTCCTCCTGGGTGGCTACGAGGGGGAAGGGATTGAACGGCACACGATGACAACAGGGGGTGGCCCAGGGGAGCGGCACCTGCAGCATTACTCACAGACACGTGGGAACTTACGTCTAAATGTATTCAATGAAAGGAGGTTTCGGGCTGAGCCCTGGTGGCGTAAGTGGTTGAGTGCGGGATGCCTTGGCGGTTCAAATCTAGCGGTGGCTCCCAGGAGCAGCGCTGGGTAGCGCCCTCGACCACCAGAGGCAGTAATGCCCCCCCCCCAAAACAAAACAAAACAATGGGGTTACGAACTCCCCCCGCGGCCACATTCGGTTCCGTCTACCGCCATCGCGTCAAGGCCGAGCAGGGCGATGCTGGAGGACAGAGTAGGTCTGTCTCTTTGGGTTTCTGAGGCAGAAAGCCTCATCTTTCTCGCTCTCCGTGGGTGGTGGGTTCGAACTGCCAACCAGAACCCACTGCACCGCCCAAGGCTTCTCCACCATCACAGAAGGTTCTACGGGCGGGCCCAGAGCAGGGGTCCATAGAGGTTGTCTGTAAAAGACCATCGAGTCCCAGCATATGGGGTTTGGTGGGCCCTGTGATCTCTAAAGCAACCATTCAACTCTGCCAGCACGGTGCCGAAGCAGCCACAGCCACCCCATCAGTGTGTGTGTGTGTGTGTGTGTGTGTGTGTGTGTGTGCTTGCTCACGTACCAGTACGTCTTGATGACCCCAAACACCATAGACCACACTGGACCTAGGAGCTGGAGTTTGCTACCCTTGAGCTAGAGAGGGTGTGAGATCTGGATGTAACAAAGTGATGAGGGAGGCCCAGGACTTGGGATGCTGTGCGGAGAGGGACCAAGAGGCCACTAGAGGGGCCTGGATGAGAAGATGGTGTTACAGGACTCAAGAGACAGAAGGTGTGGGGATGCCTGTGGATACAGAGAATACTGGGACCCCCAGGAAGGCCGCAGTCAGAGCCTGCGTGCTCACAGGGGAGAAACGACAGCGCCACTATGAACGGCGGTGCAGGGTGGGTACTACACCTCGCTTCTCTGTGGGAAGGGCACCTCTGGAGTTGTGCAGTGTGCAACCTGCACCACCACGGGTGGTAGCCCTTTCTGTGGGGCCCAGACTGCTCAGGCCCTTCCTCTCTGCCCCCAGATCTCCCTGCAGTACGAGAAGAATGGGGCCTTCCATCACACCTGTGGAGGCAGCCTCATTGCCCCTGACTGGGTCATGACTGCTGGCCACTGCATCTCGTGAGTCCTTGTCCCTGCGAGGGCCCACGGCAGGGTGGAGAGGGAGCAACGAGGGGCGGGAGAGAGAGCAGTCAGGTCCAGACTGATCCCCCTCTACTGGCAGGAAATCCATGACCTACCAGGTGGTGCTGGGCGAGTATGACCGGGGCCAGAAAGAAGGCCCTGAGCAGGTGATCCCCATCAATGCGGAAGACCTCTTTGTGCACCCCCTCTGGAATTCCAACTGTGTGTCCTGTGGGTGAGTGATTCTCCATCCTGAGACCCAGGGTCCCCCCCATAGTTCAGAGCCTTCAGGATCACCCTAAGAGGAACGGCAGGGCAGAGAGGGACAGGAATGCCTTCCAGGACACTTGCTCCCCAGTCTCCTGCCAAATCCAAGGGTTCTTGCATTCGGCAGTCTTCTCCCGGTGCATCCTGGTTCTTGGCACTGTGAGCACAGAAGGGGCCCTGGGCTGTGAGTGTGGTTAAGGCCCTACCCACCGTGTTGCCTGCTCCAGTCACTGCCCTTCTCCGGGCCTCAGTTTTCTTGTCTGTCAAAGGGTTTCCCTAAAGCTGAGCTTACTGGGGGAGGGTGAAGGTCAAAAAGACAATCACTCCTACTCCCACCACCGGAGAGCAGTGATGCCCCCTCCCCCCCCCCAAAAAAAAAGACAATCACTAGGTGAGAAAACGGTCCCTCAAGTCAATGTGAAATGATGGGTGGATGAGAGAGGATCCGAGAGGGGCTAAAGCCCTCACTGCAGCTCAGGAGCGAGGATCTAGAAGGACGGAGGCCTGACCCCTCCTCGCTGGGCTCCTGGGGTCAGTGGAGAGGAAGAGAACCCAGTGAGATGGCCTGAGCGACCAGCAGGAGGGCAGACCGCGGGTGACATGGTTCACAAGTGTGGCCCTCAAACACAGTATCAACGTCTCCATGGAACTTGCCAGAAACGTGCCTTTGGGGGGCCCTCAGTGCAGAGCCAGTAGATCAGAAGCTCTGGGGTGGTCTCAGTGCCCTGTACTAAAGCCCTCCAAGCAACTGTGATGGCGGACAGTGTGAAGACCTAGAGGGTGGCGGAGGATGTGTGTGGGCACATTGGCCGGGTAGACTGTAAGTTGCTCAGCCCAGAGAGTGGATGGGGTGGGAATTGGAGGGGTAATTGGGGTGATGGGAGGACCAGGTGCCGCAACTCTTTTCTGCTCCTCCCCTCCCCTCCCCCACAGGAATGACATCGCCCTCATCAAGTTGTCACGTAGCGCCCAGCTGGGAGACACTGTCCAGCTTGCCTGCCTGCCCCCCGCTGGTGACATCCTGCCCAATGACTCCCCTTGCTACATCAGCGGCTGGGGCCGCCTCTATAGTACGTGCTGACCCCTCTGGCCAGTTGCCACTCCAATAGCAAGCAGGGACTGAGGGCAAGCGTGGGACCAGCCCTTGCACTTCCCCCAGCCCAGCTTTCTTCCCCTCCTTCCTCCTCCCCCTGTTCATGCTGGAAGGCCCTGGGTGGTGCGTGCCCCAGGGGCTGGGCATGCCTTTGTGGAGGGAGCAGGCAGACTCCTCCTGTAACCTGCTGGCAGAAGAGTCACCAGCCGACAGAGGCCCAGGCCCCACTCAGGGCTCCCAGGTCCTGCTCCCTGATGGGCCCCCACTCAGCACTCTCTGTCCCCACAGCCGGTGGACCCCTCCCAGACAAGCTGCAGCAGGCCCTGCTGCCCGTGGTGGACCATGAGCACTGCTCCAAGAGGGACTGGTGGGGGAGCACCGTGAAGAGCACCATGGTGTGCGCCGGCGGGGACGTCCGCTCCGGCTGCAACGTGAGTAGCTCGCCCTGCCCGGGCTCTGGGCCCAGAGATGCCTCTGTCCCATTCAGACCATATGGAACTTGACGGAAACAGGCCCAGTCGAGGGACAGCACCTGGCTGGGGTGGCAGGAGCCCTGGTCCAGGGAGCTGAGAGTCCCTGGTTGAACACTGATGTGACCCAAGTCAACTCCTGTGCCTCCTTGGCCCTCAGACTCCCCGGTCAGCACAGCACGGGGACCTGACATCAGAAGCTCTGAGCTGAGTTAGTGGGTTAGTAGTTACACTGCAACATTCAAGGTGCCATCACTGCATAGCAATGGAGTGGGAGCAATGATGAGCCCTGGTGGCACAGTGGTTAAGCACTTGGTTGCTAAACCAAAGGTGGCAATTCAAACCCGCGGGCCCCAAAGAGAAAGCCAGGGCAGTCAGCGGCCGTGCAGCTCCACCTGCAAACCCTCTGGGGTAGCCGCACGCTGACCTGTAGGCTTGCTGACGACACCTGGAATCAACTCAACAGCCACACTTTATTTGGTTTTATAAGCAAAGTTATGAATAATGAGTGGCGGGACTAATGATGGCACCTCCCCTTTAGTGAATGCTACTAGACATGGTGCAGGAAGAAGCCTTCATAGACTAGTGGGCTGCTAACCACCAGGTCGGCAGTTCGAAACCACCAGCCATTCCTCAAGAGAGAGAGGAGGCTTCCCACTCCCATAAAGACTTACAGTCTTAGACACCCACAGGGGCAGCGTCCTAGAGGCTGGCTAGAAGTGGGAATTGCTTCAATGATAGTCAGTGAGTAAGTGAGTGAGTGAGTGAGTGAGTGAATGAGTGAGTGGGTGTGGAGTGTGTGGGGTGTGTGTGTAAGTTAGTGGGTGATTGAGTGAGTGAGTGTGTGGGTGAGAAGGTGAGTGAGTGAGTGAGTGAGTGGG
>PVJH01027139.1:0-29078 GCA_004026705.1 Nesogale talazaci | reverse complement strand
GAGTAGCTGTTTGATCTCTTCCTGGGGCAGGTAGCCAGACCACCCCTCCCTGCCGTTCCCATGAGACCTCTCCAGCACTCCCCTCTCCCGTAAACAATGGACTTTAGCCACACACAAACACACAGAGACCGCACCTCTTCCTGCCCCACACAGCCCCCCAGCCCTGGACAGGGGGCACAGGAAAGGCCAAAGTTCAGTCTCTCCCCGCCCACTACACAGGTCCCTGCCGGGGCCTGGGGCAAGTGGAGTTGGGGAGCAGAGGTCACCTCCATCTTGACCATGACCAGGGAGGAGCTACGGCCACTGGCAGACGTCACCACCCAGCTCCGCTGCTCTGGGTCTTGGCCTGGCCCTTCTAGGGAGCCCCCGCCGCCCCCCTTGTGCCACGGCTCCACCCTTGGGGCTCACTCCCGGGCCCCGAGGCAGTGACTCACAGGGAAACAGGTGTCAGGCCATGAGTGTTCACGGGGCCTCTGGGGGCTGAGCCTTGGAGGGGCAGGCCGGGGGCAGAGAATGGGAAGCAGGGTGCTTTGTGATGGACTGGGAGGGCGAGGAGAACCGGCCAGTCACATGGTGGTGCCAGGTGTTGTGCCACCCTGGGGGAAGGGCAGAGGAGTCAGGTGTTGGTCAGTAAAGTCCAAGCCGCTGGGAGAGCCCAGCAGAGGGAGGACCAGGAAGTGGGGCAGCAGTCACCTGTCTCTTCTCCAGCTGGGACCTTCCTCACCTGTCGCCCGTCTCCCCCTCCCAGGTGTGAGCCACATGCACACCTGTGATCTGCCCCACCCACACCTGAAAGGGCCCACACGCAGGCATGGGTAATCCAGACACACCTGGGACTACCCTGCCCAGCGCACACCTGTAACTTCATACCTACACCTGTCATCTACGACTCTGCACGCCGTTCCCCTCACCTGTCACCAGTCCCTGTTAGCCATGACTCCCGGCGTACCTTCACCCTGTGCACGCAAAACTGACCACCACACAGCTGTCACCGTGCCTGTCTGTGCCACCACCTCCCCCAAGATCCGGGTTTCTTCAACACATCACTTCCCCAGGAAGATCGGGAAGGCAGCAGCCCTGGGTGGGTCTAGTCAGCGTGGTCCTGTGAGTAAGAGGGGCCATGCACACCCAAAAGACAGCCCAGGCTGGGATGACTCCAAACATAACACCTGTGCCCGCTGACCAGCTCCTGCCTAGAAGACTGGGCCTCTGGGACGCCAGGGGACTTCTTCTTGCTGCCCTCCAGAAGCCTCTCCCTTACACGGAAGCCAGCTGCGATGCCTGACGGCCGGTTGCCTGGATCCCCAGGGGGGTACTGGGGGCAGCCTTTCAGCTCTCCAGTCCCCTCAGCCCTGGGCAGGGGGCGGGAAGACTGTGCCAGACTCTGGCCTCTGTGGTCACTGCTCTAAGAGCCTGTTTGTCAAACAGCATCCTTGCACTGCCCTGGTGGCTTCCCACTGCCCACTGCGCCCCCAGGCCTCTGTCCTCAGTCCCTCCAGTTCAGCCAACCTGTCCCCAAAGCACCAGGGTCAACGAGGAGCCCACGGCCAGCATCCTTTCCCCAGCGCCCACCAGGCCATGGCGTTCACAGACTCGGGCAGCTCTTTGGCCTAGAGTGAGGATGTGTCCGGCCCTGCCCCCCACCCTGGCAGGCCAGTCTGGGCCTGTGGCCCCGGGAGGTCTCAATCATCAGCTGAGCCTGAACAAGTAAAACCACAAATGAATGAATAAGCTCGGGTCACTGTACCCATGCGTGTGCAAACAAGGGGCCTCAGGGTCACAGGCAAGGGGGTCACACACCCCTGGAGCTTGTGCACGGCCCCGGGGATCCCTCCCGGGAGTTCCCTCAGACCCGGCTCTTGGACAGGAGGCTGCAGATTCCACAGTCTGGGAGACGGCCCCCCAGAGCGGGCTGACACCCACTGGACAGCAGGCACAGAGGCCAAGCCTTAACAAGTTTTAACTTTGTAAAGCATCCGACTGAACACACGCTCCTAACTGTATCATCACCAACCCAGCCAGCTCATCCGTAAGGACATCTTTCCTTTCTTTAACGAGAAGGGCCCGGAGGGTGGTGAATGTAGCCACAAGGCTTGAAGGTACACAACCCTAGGCACACAGACAGCTCTGCCCAGCCGGTTCTGGCCACCCTGGCGTCCACCCTACAAACATACACACACCTCCTTGGGGCCTCCTAAGAAGTCCTGGAGTCCTGCCCTAGGAGAGGGGCGTGGGGGAGACAGGAGAGCAGCACCTCCCCCCTCCCCCAAGGCACTTGGCTTGGAGAGCAGAAGGGACTGCTGTCTGTGAAGCCCAGGCCCCTCCCCTTGGCGCGTCCCCAGACTGGGTGGGGTGACCCCCTCTACAAAAGCTCAGACTTTCCAGCACTGCCAGCTTCCTCTCAGTGCTTCCTGCAGCTGGAGGCAGAGTTGAGGGACGGTGTGACCCTCCGCCCTGGGCACTGGCACTTTGGAGCGAGGCCCCGCAGCCCTGAGGTTAGCAGGGACAAACTCACTCGGGCTGGGGGGTCTGCAGGAAGGCCAGGCTGCCTGCCCGTTGGTTAAACACCCCCTCCTCTGATGACTGGCCAGGGTTCCTGGGGGAGGGACCGGGAACGCTCAGGTCGACAAGTCGGCCGACCAAGGGGCTGGCTCTTGGTTCTGCTCAGCAGAAGTCGGTCCTCGTGGGCCGTGGGGAGAGGGGCTGCTGGGTGGGCACCCTGTGGTCAGAGGTCTGTGAAGCAGAGGACAGAGGGCTGGCCCAGGAGGTAATACAACATAGGACCACCAACCACAAGCATGTCCTCTCTGCACCACCCACCCCCACCCCTTTGCATCTGGCCCGCCTGGGGGCTGCAGGTTAAAGTTTGCTTGAGGTTGCAGTCAGGGTGGGGCTCCTTAGAGGCCTGAGTGTCCGTCAGACTGAGGGCTTCCTCTCAGCTCTGCGTCCCTCCGCCAGGTTCGCTCAGACCCGCCCAGGTCATGGCCAGCCGCCTGCTGCCCTCCTGCGCGTTCCTCCTGGTCTGGCTGGGCACGGCCCGAGGAAGCAGAGACACACTGGTGACCAACCGACCCTTCACCACCATCTGGAACGCAGACACCCAGGGGTGCTTGGAGAGACACGACGTGGACGTGGACATCAGTGGGTTCGATGTGGTCGCCAACCCAAAGCAGGCCTTCCGTGGCCCTGACATGACCATTTTCTACAGCAATCAGCTGGGCACCTACCCCTACTACACAGCTGACGGGGAGCCCGTGGCCGGCGGCCTGCCCCAGAACGCCAGCCTGGCCACCCACTTGTCCCTCGCCTTCCAGGACATCCTGACCGCCATGCCCCAGCCCGACTTCTCCGGCCTGGCGGTCATTGACTGGGAATCATGGCGCCCGCGCTGGGCCTTCGACTGGGACAGCAAAGACACCTACCGACAGCACTCGCGGGAGCTGGTGCAGGCCGAGCACCCTGACTGGCTGCCCTCCCAGGTGGAGGCCGAGGCCGAGTTCCAGTTCCAGGAGGCTGCGCAGGCCTGGATGGAGGGCACCCTTCAGCTGGGGGAGGCTCTGCGGCCCCGCGGCCTCTGGGGCTTCTATGGCTTCCCTGCCTGTTACAACGACGACTTTCTCAGCCCCAACTACACGGGCCAGTGTCCCGAGCGCTTCTGCGCCCAGAATGACCAGCTGAAGTGGCTCTGGCGCAGGAGCCGGGCCCTCTACCCCAGCATCTACCTGCCGCAAGCGCTGCAGGGCCGCGCGGGGGAGGCAGGGCTGTTTGTGCGGCACAGCCTGGGGGAGGCCTTCCGTGTGGCCCAGGCAGCCGGGGTCAGCGACCTGCCCGTGCTGCCCTATGCTCAGATCTTCTACGAGATGACTAATCATTTCCTCTCTCTGGTGAGTCACTTCCTGTGACCCTGCCCACTTTGTGAACCTGCCTGGTCAACTGGTGGGGGGGGGGGGTTGGGGGGGGGATAGAAACCACACAGTCTTGAGGCACTTGTCTTCCTTCACACAGTCCCTCCCTCCCACGGGAGCCCTCTCAGCTGGAGGGTTAGAGACCAGCATGTGCCCTACCCTAAGCTCAGCTGCCTCTTTCCCAGGATGCCCTGGAACAGAGCCTGGGGGAGGCAGTAGCCCAGGGAGCAGCAGGAGTGGTGATCTGGGTGAGCTCTGAGAACACTTGGACCCAGGTAAGCAGGGCGGGACCATGGGTGGGCTGCAGAGACCCTGGCCCGCCTTTTCCCCACCCCCAGTCAGCCAGGTAAGAGGTAAGCGACTCAGTGTCTTGGGTGCTCCATGATGCAGTGCCCCCCCCTCCCCAGGAGTCCTGCCAGGCCATCAAGGACTACATGGACACCACCCTGGGACCTTTCATCCTGAACGTGACCAGCGGGGCACTCCTTTGCAGCCAGGCCCTGTGCTCGGGCCACGGCCGCTGTGTCCGGCGCCCCGGCCACCCGGAGGCCCTCCTCTTCCTCAACCCGGCCAGTTTCTCCATCCAGCGGTCACCTGGCGGTGGGCCCCTGGTCCCACTGGGGGCCATGTCCCCCGAGGACCAAGTTCGGATGGCTGAAGAGTTCACATGTCACTGCTACAGTGGCTGGAGGGGAGCGTGGTGTGAGCAGCAGAGTGTATGAGGATCTGGAGGCTGGTCTCACTCACACACACACACACACACACACACACATACACACCACCGTCTGCACCCGGCTACGGCTTTCCAAGTACAGGCACAGCCAGCGTCACAAAAGCCCTGGTCCGAGTCAGGCGTGCACTCCATCACCACCCTGAGCACGTCCCCACCGCATTCACTTAGGGAGTGAGACCCGGGGGGTCCCCAGCCCAGCAGGCTCGGAGCAAAGCCCCATAGAGACGCAGAGTCAGTCTTGAATCTGAAATCTGCACAACTGCTCGTCTTCACTGGGCAGCTTCTCCAGGCCCCGCCCCGTGCCGGGCACTCAAAGTGGACACGCTCCTGGCACCCTCCCCAACACGACTAGGAAACAGGAAGGGCGGGGAGAGCTTGGCTCACAGTTGATGAGTCGGTGAGCAGGAGATGCTGAGATTCCCACCCAGGCGCTGACTCCGGTGGTGGAACCCGTGCGTGCCTGTGCATGGATTGAGAGTGACCGGCGTGCACCAACCCCGAACCGTTCCAGGAACGAGCTCCCCACAGTCCCGCAAATAAAGCAGACAGGCAACTTCGAGATCTGCTTATTATCGAGCGCCTCCATTGTGCACATCTAATCGGAACCTGCTTCCCGGGGCGAGGCGAAAGATCATGAAGAAAGGGCTCCTGACCCCTTCAAAGCAGGAATGGGCTTGGGCGGGCGGGCAGCCTGGGCGGGAGGAGGGCGGGGGCGTGCCCAGACAAAGTCCGCGGGGCGGGGCCTGTCTGCATGGAGGGAGGGCGGGGCGAGGCGGCAGCTCCGCCCCCTGGAGGAGGGGCCTGTGCCCGGCGGAGATGGTGACGCGCAGCGGCTCGGCGGAGCCGGAGAGAGGAGGCGGGACCCAGGCAGCGGCTCATCGGAACTTAAGACGTGGGGAAGAGGCGGAGTCCGCGGGAGGCGGGGCTCGCGTCGGCTCGGCGCTGTGATTGGCCAGACCGGCGAGGCGGAGTCAGGGATAGGCCGAGTCTCTGCCGGGTCAGCGTTATGACGCGTGAACCAGGGGCGGGGCGTCAGGGGTGAGCGGAGAGGCCCGGCGCGCGGGACCCGGGTTCGCGGGCGACGCCAGCCCCCGGCCGCGAACTGCCAGCCCCGACGACTGCAGGGTGTCCGCCGGGCCGCTGGGAGCCGGAGCGGACGGGCGAGCGGAGGAGGCCGAGCGTGGACGCGGCGCATCCCGGAGCCCGGCGTCACGCACGATGTCAGTACCCCCCCGCCCCCCGCGCGCCCCCCGCCCTCACCCGAGCCGCGTCTGCCGTCCCCACGCGGCCGTGTGGCCCCGCGTCGACCGTGACCTCCCGGGCCACACCTGCCCAGAGTCGAACTCCTGAAGCCCCCAAGTCTCCGGAAACCCCCTGGCCCGTGACACGCCCCCCCCCGCCCCCGACGGGCCAGGGAAACCGAGGCATCCGAAATGGGGCCGATCCGCCCGGGGGCGGGGACATGCGGGAGCCGAGCCCCTTTCGGCCCGGGGAGGCGGAGTCGGCCCGTATCGGGTTAGAGAGGTGAGTTAGGGTAGGGTGCCCTCCCTCCCTCCCGCCTAGGGGCGGGTCCTGGGGGCTTCCTCTCTGCCGCGCTAAGGGTGCCATTCCACCGCGTCGGACCGGGCTGCTGCAGGTAAGGGCCCTACTAACCCCTGAGGGGGGTGTAGTGTGGGGGCGCGGGCCTCCTGATGGGGCGCAGTGTTGAACTGGCCCCAATTTCAGGCACCTCTCCTGGGGAGGTGGGGGGTAGGGTCAGTACACCCCTCCTGGCGCGGGGGAGTGTAGGAGTGGGGCCAGGTTGTCCCCACCCTCAGAATGCCATAGCAGAGACTCCCTGCCAGCGGGGCCTGAGGCAGAGCGGTCACCCAGTGGGGCCTGGACACGGGCCGGGTGGGTATTCCCAGCTAAGCGGCCGTTAGGCACCTCGGGTGGTGGGAGGAAGGAAGCTAGCTAGAGTCCTTATCTGGGGTGGCTACGAAACCCAGGGCAGGGTGGGGAACCAGGTCTGCAGGAGCCTCTGTGCTCTTGCCGGGGCTGTGTGTTTCTGGGGCCAGGGCACCATCGGGGAGAGAGCAGGGCGCGGACAATCGGGGGCCCTGCTGTGAGAGTGCAGTGAACTGGACAGAGTCGGAGAAGGGGCTAAGAGGGAAAGCTGAGGCTGGGAGGGAGTGGGGGGTGGCACCCCAGGCTTGGCTAGCCCGGGCGGGGGTCTGCAAACTGGAGTCAGTGCCGTTTCCTCTCTCGGAACAGTCAGGAGCCATGGATGGATTTAAGCTAGGAGGTCACAGAATTTGGCCTGGTCTAGCCAACAGCCAACCAGCTTTGGTGGTGGGTTCCTGAAGACAGGGTGGCCAGCAAGAGGGGCTGCTGGCCCAGCTCTGTGAAGGCCTGCGGAAGACAGACAGCCAGGCTGGGCCCAGGCCTGGACTCCTGGGCTCACCCTTGGCCTCCACCTCCATCCAGCGTGGGTCAGGTCACCCTGAACCCATACTCACGGCCCTTCGCCTGCGTCAGCACCCCCTAGGTCCAGGGAGCGGGCGAGCAGTCGGGGTGTCCATGGGCACACGCACCTCCCAGCTCCAAGAGGCATGACATCCCCAGTCTGCCGGACACCTCCCGCCCCCAATCTCTGCCCAGCCCCTGCCTGCCTTCCCAGCTCGGCCGGGCCCAGCATGGGCTGTTGTCCACAGGGGACCCTGTGTGGTCTGAGAAGAAGCCACTGTCCGGAGGCTGCAGCCTTAACCCCCAGCCTGGCACGACGGTCCTCGGATCCTGCCTTCAGCAAAAGCTCGCCTTGAATCCCCGCCGTCCACTGGATGGAACTGCTCCAGAGGCCCGGCCCAGCCCAGCCGCTCCCACGCCCCACATACCTCCCAGAGTGGCCTGTGGACCCCACACGTCCACCAGAGCTGTCGCCGAGCCCCAGGCTAGCTAAGCAGACCCCAAGTCCTACGTGCCCTCTAGAGATGCCCCTGGGGCCTGGGGCCGCTGAGATGCTTCCAGCGCCTGCACACCAGCTGGGGGGGCCCTCCAGCCCCCAGCACAGCCTGGCCCAGCTGAGCCTGGAGCCGGTGCACCAGAGACCTGAGCTCCTGGAGGCCTGCGCCGACCTCATCAATGAGCAGTGGCCCCGCAGCCGGGCCTCCCGCCTCCACTCCCTGGGTCAGTCCTCAGACGCCTTCCCCCTCTGCCTGATGCTGCTGAGCCCTCGCTCCACGCCTGGGGGGGCCCCCACTGTGGTGGGCCATGCCCGCCTGTCCCGTGTGCTGGGCCAGCCCCAGAGCCTCCTCGTGGAGACGGTGGTGGTGGCCCGGGCACTGAGGGGCCGTGGCTTCGGGCGGCGCCTCATGGAGGGCCTGGAGGGGTTTGCCAAGGCCCGGGGCTTTTGCCGGCTGCACCTCACCACCCACGATCAGCTCCACTTCTACGCCCACCTGGGCTATCAGCTGAGTGAACCTGTGCAGGGCCTGGCCTTCACCAGCCGGAGGCTGCCCGCCACCCTGCTCAGTGCCTTACCCAGGGCCTCCCCTGCCCAGCCACCCTCCGAGGCCCCCAACCGAACTCCCCAAGGGGCTCCAGAAACCCCAAAGGGGCCCCCATTGCCACCACCCCCTCCGCTGCCGGAACCCCCTCCCATCCAACCCCCAGTGGGCACCTGTCCACAAAGTCCGCTAGAGACACAGTTCCGGGACCTGCGGGGCAGCCCCATCTTCTGGATGGAAAAGGTCCTCTGAGGGCCACTTGGGATGAGGCACTGTCCTCTTGGGCCCGTGGCCTGCCCAGCACAGTGGCAGCCGCTGGACTGTGGGAATGGAGCTAGCCTGGCCTTACTTCCTGAGTTCCAGTGAGGCCCCGAGATGCCTTCCGGCCCCGGCTCAGAGGCGTCCGTGGGGCTGAATAAAGGCTTCTGCGGGTGTAGGTGTGACTGCTCATTGCATGCCCCCCCCCCCAGCACACACACACTCCAACCTCCCTGCAGGAGCCCAGATCTACCCTGGCCCTGGGGCCCCAGTGGAGAGACCCCGGCCTTGTCCCTCTCATCCTGCCAGGCCCAGGGGACTAGAGGCGGAGTGACTGGTCCCTTCCCATTCATTCGTTCCCCACCACGCACCGAGTGCCCACGGGCTGTCAGGCCTGAGCCGGGTACAGCCGATGAGGAATAAGGCAGGCTCTTGATCCAGGACAGAGAGAGCCCATGGACGGGGTCCATGCCGGGAAAGGAGAAGGGACAGGTGGGAGCCAGATGGCTTCACCCCACCTGTGGATCCAGGGGACCTGTCCCGGGAAGGTGCTGTCACTGCAGGAACTAGCCAGGCCAGGAAGCCAGGGCTGCTGCCTGTTCTTGGGAAGGACCCCCTGAGAGTGCTGGGGGTGGGGGGTCTCCGAAGGCACAGAGTGGGAGGCCCGCCAGGGGATCTGCCTAGGACAGCTCGGGGGTGTGGTTGGTCATGCGAGGCCTCTTGGGGACCATGTTTTCCCTTGCCCCCAGATCCTCTTGGGGAACAGCCCTGGACCCTCAGCTCCGTGCCCTCTCTTCTCCTGCAGGTTTCTGGCCCCGGGGCACGACCCATCATGCACCTGGCCCTGGTGTTGGGGGTGGCCCTGTGCCTGGGGCGTGGCCAGGCCTCGCTGGGGGCCCCCAAGCGCCCCTTCTCGGTTCTGTGGAATGTGCCCTCCGCCCACTGTCAGGACCGCTTCGGCATACGCCTGCCACTCGAGGCCCTGGGCATCACAGCCAACGGCGGCCAGCGCTTCCACGGGCAGAACGTCACCATCTTCTATAAGAACCAGCTTGGTCTCTACCCCTACTTTGGACCCGGGGGCAGAGCTCATCACGGGGGCATCCCCCAGGCGGTGCCCCTCCGCCGCCACCTGGCAGGGGCTGCCCGTCAGATCCGCCAGAGCCTGGACCCTGGCTTTGCTGGCCCCGCAGTGCTGGACTGGGAGGAGTGGTGTCCACTCTGGGCTGGGAACTGGGGCCGCCGGCGGGTGTACCGGGCAGCCTCTCAAGCTTGGGCACGGCAGGTGTTCCCCGACCTGGACCCCGAGGAGCAGTTCGAGGAGGCACACGCGGGCTTCGAACAGGCAGCCCGTGTGCTGATGGAAAGCACGGTGCGCCTGGGCCAGGCGCTGCGGCCTCGCGGGCTCTGGGGCTTCTACCGCTACCCCGCCTGTGGTAATGGCTGGCACGGCGTGGCTGCCAACTACACCGGCCGCTGCCACGCGGCCACGCTGGCCCGCAACAGGCAGCTGCACTGGCTGTGGGCCGCCTCCAGCGCCCTGTTCCCCAGCATCTACCTCCCGCCCAGCCTGCCACCTGCCCACCACGAGACCTACGTCCGGCACCGCTTGGAAGAAGCCTTCCGTGTGGCCCACGCCGGGCACCTGCACCCGCTACCCGTCCTGGCCTATGCCCGCCTCACACACCGCGGCTCTGGAAGGTTTCTGTCCCAGGTGAGTGGAAACGGGACTGGCCATCTGGATATGGGACCGACCTCGTCTTGGCCAGGGGGTGGTGTGGCTTTGTCCTGAAGGATGCTTTGGAGCACTGGTATAAAGGGAACTATCTCTCGGAGTCAGGGCAGCGGTTCTCAATCTGTGGGTTGTAACCCCTACTGATTTATAACAGTAGCCAAATGACGGTGATGAAGCAGCAACAAAATAGCGTTATGGTTGGGGTAGCGTTACGGTTCCACATGAGGAACGGTAGGAAAGGGTGGGGCATGAGGGAGCTTGGGGTGGGACTGGGGGGCCGGAATCGGAACTGGAGCAGCTCTCCGCCTCTAGGGAGAGCTCCTGCAGACCATGGGGGTGAGCGCGGCGCTGGGTGCGGCTGGTGTGGTGCTCTGGGGAGACCTGAGCCTCTCCCGATCCCAGGTGAGTCGCACTCCCTCCTGCCCGCAGTCAAGCTGGGTGGGCCCCAGGGTCCTTCAGGGAGGCAGGCTGGTGCTGGGGCGTGGCACGGACGCTTTGGCATTTACCCCGAACGCCCACCCCTCTCCTGTCCCCAGGAAGAATGCCGGCGTCTCCACCATTACCTGGTGGGCACCTTGGGCCCCTATGTGATCAACGTGACCAGGGCAGCTGTGGCCTGCAGCCATCAGCGGTGCCACAGTCACGGGCGCTGCGCCCGGCGAGATCCTGAGCAGCCGGACGCCTTTCTGCATCTGCAGCCCGACGGTGCCCCTGGCGCTTGGGGGGCCTTCAGCTGCCACTGTTACCGAGGCTGGGCTGGGCCCACCTGCCGCAAGCCTGAGGCTGGGCCTAAGGAGGGCACATAAAGCCAGAATCGCTTGCCCCCCCCCAGCCCCAGAGGGGAGCCTGTGGCCCACCCCTGCTCTGTTCAGCTCACAGTCAACCCTCCTGCCCTCCCCCGTGAGGGGCAAAGCCCCACAGGAAACACTTCCGGGGCTTGCAAAATCTGAACAGCTCCCTCCACCCCCACCCGCCACCCTCACCACCCCCCAAGAAGCCCTTGTGGCACCGTGGTTATGAACTGCTAACCGCAAGTGGGCAGTTTGAAACCGCCAGCCGAGGGGGAAAGACGGGGCTTCGAGCTCCCCTGAAGAACAGCAGCGTTGTTTCAAAGTGAAAAAACAAACAAACAAAAAAAAAACCTGACCCCTCCTGAAGAGGAAGCCAAGGTTCCAGGTGGGTCTCCAGGAGGTCACAGGGGGGCGGAGCCCCGGGCCGTGCGCCCCAGGGAGAGCTGCACGACCTCCGGGCGCGCTAAACGGGTCCACACGCCGCTGCCTGTCATCATAAACTCACTTTTCCTCTCGCTGCCTGCTTTTGGCTGCCTTCACTTTCCCACCGAGCCCCTCCCTCCTTCCCGGGTCACTCGCGCGAGATGGCCACGAGGATCCGTGGCGATCGCCCTGCGTCCAGCAGCCCGAGCTGCCAGCCCTGCCGCGGGGCGCTGCTCCGAGCGGGCAGCTTCCGAGCTGGCGGCCCCGCACGCGTGCGGCCCGGGGCTGCGGGGCATTGTGGGTGCATAGTCCCGCCGGCGTAGCGGGCTCCTCCCGGCCACCGACTACAAGTCCCGGGCTGCCCTGCGCCCGCTCGCTTGGCGGCAGTCCGCGCGCGCAGCCTCCTGGGAACAGTAGTTCCCGCCGCCGGAATGACGGCCCGAGCCCGATAGCCAAGAACTCGCCTTCCCGGCGGCCCGCGTGTCTGGGCGGGGCGCCTCGCGAAGATGGTGGAGCGCGCGGCTTGTGGCTCCAGTCGCTCGCTGAAGTCTCAGCGCCGCTCGCCGGCCAGTGTCCGGCTGGTCCGGAGTCGCGGGCCGCCAGGCCCCTGACCCTTCGCCCCCCCCCCCACGCCCCCGCGTTCGACTCCCGATATGCCCCGCGCCCGCAAGGGGCACGCTCCCCGCAAGGGCGGCCAGCGCCGCGGCGGCGGCGGCGGCGGTGAGTAGGGGGCGTGGGACAGCCGAAGGGCGCGGGCGGGGCGGGTGTCCCAGCCGGCGACTAGGAAGGGTCCTGCGGGGGCGATCCCGCCTCCTTCCGCGAGCGCGGGGACGGGGAGCGGGGGGGCCAGCCTTCCGGAATTCCCGGAGACCAGCACGTGCTCCGGGAAGCCGCGGCCACGTGTGCGCCTAACTTGAGCGGACTGCCACCTGCCCAGAGCCGCCCCCCACCCCCGGCTGTGGTCCCGCCGGCCCCTCGCGGCCCCGGCCCCGGTCCCGCCCCAGGGGCCCGCTTGCCACCCCGGGCAGGCCCCTCTGGAAGGAAGGGCAGGCTGCCCCTTCGGCTTCGGCAAGCCCTAAGCTTTTCCCGGACTGCATGAGGACGTTGGCGGGAGGTCCTGGAAGGCCAGCCTGCCCGCAGCACCTGGGGCCAGGAGGGGCGGCGGGAAGCAGCCTGGGCACCCCCGATTGCAGGTGGGGAGTCCCGCCCCGGCGCGCAGGGCAGTGCTGGGCTCGCTTATCAGCGTGGGCCAGGAGTGACTTGGGGAAGTAAACACCTCTCCTTACGGTGCGGGACGGGACAGCTGTGGGGCACGGCCCGGCCCCCCCTGCGTGGGGACTGGGTTAGGGGGCGCTCACTGGGCGGGCGCTGTGGGCTCCAGGCGTAGGGGCAGGAGAGAGGGGAGCGGGGAAGCCTCGTTGAGCTCCCAGAAGGCACGAAATAGGCAACACGTTGGGCAGTTTGGGCCAGCAGCGCCGAGAGGGGGTGAGCAGAGACGCATGCGCCCTGGGCTGCGTTCGAAGGCCGAGGGCATTTCCTGAAAGGTGCAGCAGGCTGGTGCCCCGGCTGGCAGCTTCACTCCGGGCAGAGTCCTCCTGCGTAGCCTTCCCCTGGCTCCAGGCGCTGCTCACGGAAGGGTCACTGCCCCCCGGTGGCCACTCTCAGGGTTGAGAGGAGCTGTGGGTCAGGGACCCAGGATGGGCCCAGGAGAGGTGGAAACCACCCCCCCCTCCCCCACGTCAAAGAGATGGTTTTACTGAGTCTATGAAGCCTGGGATTGTGCAATTCTGCAACCTAAGTCCCTGGTCCTCCGTGCCGGTGGCCACCCTTCCCCCTGCCTCTCCTCCCCCCCTGTGGTCATAATCTAGCCTGGCTGGTGATCTGCACCCCTACCCCCCGACCTTCCTGTCCGTGGCCCCCCTCGGTCCTGGGCCATGGCCCTAGGCAGGGCCTTCGGCTCCTGTTTCCCTACCCCCCAGGCTCCTCTCCAGAGAAGGCTCTGGCCACAGGGGCGTTGCCCACCACCCTAACGGGCATCTCCAGGCTGGGCATGAGAGGGAGTGCCACTCAGCCACCCGACCCACTTCCTCCCCTCTGCTTCCCGGCCTGGTCCCCCTGCTTCAGCCCGTGCTGCCCGCAGCCCTGGCCTCTGGTTTCTTATCGCCAAGAAGCGGCCACTCTGGGACTTAGGATGTCCCGTGGCTGGTGTGAGCGCTCTGCCTTCCCCAGGCGCCCGGGGCAGTGCCCAAGCCGACTCAGGTTCCAGCGAGGACGAGGCAGCCAGTGAGGCCCGCAGCACCACCAGCGAGTGCCCCAGCGTCCTCAGTGCCCCTGCGGAGGATGGCCCCGGTGAGCAGGCAGGGGCTCGTGGCGGGGGTGGGGGGTGGAGAGGGGGCCAGGGTTGGCCCTCTGTGCAGAGCAGGGGGAGGGACTGACCGGCTGCCTCTGCAGGGGGAGATGCCGTGGACGAGCAGGCCCAGCAGGAAGACCTGGAGGAGAAGATGAAGGAGTATGTGGACTGCCTGACGGACAAGAGGTACCTCCGGCTCCATGTCCCCGCTGGGCCCAGGCCAAGGGCAGCCTGGCCCCCGTCACCCACCTCCTCTGCCCCTCCCCAGTGCCAAGACCCGGCAAGGGGCCCTGGAGAGGCTGCGCGGGGCCCTGGCATCTCGCCTGCGCCCCGACTTCCTGCAGGAGCGCTGCCTCACCCTGGCGGACGCCCTGGAGAAGAGCCTCAAGAGAGGTTGGCGGCAGGAGGGGGCGGCAGGGGGGTGGCGGGGCCCGGCCCTGGCTGCGCAGGCTGACCGACCGAGGGCGCCCCTAGGGAAGGGAGAAGAGCAGGCTCTGGCCGCGGCGGTGGGAGGCCTGCTCTGCGTGCAGCTGGGCCCCGGGCCCCCGGGCGAGGAGCTCTTCCACAGCCTGCAGCCCCTGCTGCTGTCCGTGCTCAGCGACGGCACCGCCAGCCCCTCGGCCCGGCTGCACGTGAGTCTCACCAGGGACACGGGCGGCCCCACCACCCCTGGGCGGGGTGAGGGGGCTCCCCCAGGGGGCTCCCCCTTCCCTTCCTCCGGGAGCCCAGACTCAGCCACAGCTGCCCTGACCCGCCCCCACCCCCACCCCCCTCCTGGCAGTGCGCGTCTGCTCTCAGCCTGGGCTGTTATGTGGCTGCTGCCGACATCCAGGTGAGTGGTCTCTGGGGGCAGGTGGTAGAGAGCACCTAACCCTCACCCCCCACCCCTTCCCCCGCTCGGCCCCTCAGCCCCCTCCCCTCCTTCCCTGTGCCCCTAGGACCTGCTCTCCTGCCTTAATTGCTTGGAAAGTGTTTTCAGCCGGGCCTGCAGCGTGCGAGGCTCCGAGGCCCCGGCCGGGCCGCCCGGGCTGCTGTGTGCCGCTCTGCAGGCCTGGGCCCTGCTCCTCACCCTCCTCCCCAGCACCCACCTAGGCCACGTCCTCCACCGGTAAGGGCGGCGAGGGCGGGGGGGCGGGGGCGGGCAGGGAGCAGGAGGAAGCCCCCACCCCCAGCCGCAGCTGAGCCTGCCCCTCTCCCAGGCAGCTGCCCCGGCTGCCCCAGCTCCTGGCCAGCGACAGCGTGAGCCTGCGGATCGCGGCCGGCGAGACCATCGCCCTGCTCTTCGAGCTCGCCCGGGAGCTGGAGGTGCAGGAGGCCGGGCCTGTGGGCGATGGAGGGGATGCCCTGGCCCAGTGCGTGTGTGTGGGAGGGGGGGGTCCTGGGCTGGGGTGTCTGATGAGAGGGGAAGGGGGGGAGCCCCTGGTGGGTGCCTGCAGAGCTCAGGCTCCCCCCACCCCCTCCGCTGCAGGAGGACTTCGTGTACGAGGACATGGAGGGCCTGGGCAGCGCTCTCCGCACACTGGCCACCGACAGCAACAAGTACCGGGCCAAGGCCGACCGTCGGCGCCAGCGCTCCACGTTCCGGGCCGTGCTGCACTATGTGGAGGTGCCAGCCCCCCACCCCTTGGCATGTCGGGGGTGGGGGGGGGACAGGCGCAGTATCCAAGCCCCATCTGCCCGCAGGGCGGCGAGTGTGAGGAGGAGACGGTGCGGTTCGGGCTGGAGGCCCTCTACGTGGACAGCTGGGCCCGGCGCAGGGTCTACTCCGCCTTTAAGGCTGCGCTGGGCTCTGGCATGCACCACCACCTGCAGGTCGGGGCAGGCGGCCGGGTGGGCAGGAGGGCCCCTCCCCCGGCGGGCGGGCCCGGCCTCACTGCCCGCTCGGTCCCCAGCACAACGAGCTTCTCCGTGACATCTTTGGCCTGGGCCCCGTGCTGGTCCTGGACGCCACTGCCCTCAAGGCCTGCAAGATTTCCCGCTTCGAGAAGGTCGGTAGCAACAGCCCCCCTCCCCGGGACACCGCCACCCTCCCTCCATGCCGGGAGCTGGGGGAGCAGCCCTGGGCCTGGTCTCCCCCCTTTCCCACTGCTCAGCGTCGCGCCTCCCCTCCCCCCTCCAGCACCTGTACAACGCGGCCACCTTCAAAGCCCGGACCAAGGCCCGCAGCCGCGTGCGTGACAAGCGGGCCGACGTGCTGTGAGGGAGCCTCGGAGGACCCCCACCCCCCACCCCCCGCCCGTGTTTTTAACAGAAGACAGTGCAACCACTGGGCCCCACCAGTAACCGCCACTTCATGTTTTTAAATGACAAACCAAAAAACGGGGAGGGAGGGGGGAAGCTGGCAGCCAGGCTGCATGGCACCCTGCCCTCTGTCTCTGTCCCCAGCCCCCTCACCTCCCTCCGCCCGGCCGGCTGTGTGCCTGTCCCAGGGCTGGTGACGGTGTTAGGGTCCCCTTCTCGGCTGGTGACCCGCTGGGGGTGGGGCTGCTGGAATGGACTGTGCTGGTCTCTGAGGATTATTCGAGTCCAACAGAACCCTCTGTCTGTCGTCTGTGGTCCGAGCTTCTCTCGTCTGTCTGCCCCTCCTCCTCCCTGTCACCTCTGCCCTCCAAGGCAGCCTCACGCCCCACATGGCCTCCGCAGCCCTGGGAGGCCTGGCAGGAGGGTGGGTGGCTGGAGGGTGGGCGGCAGGCAGCTATTCCTGGACTTCTTGAACCTGCTGCCTGGGGGTGGCCGAGGGTGCTGGCAGGAGACAGGAAGAGCCAGGAGGCTGTTGCCCACCCCGACCGTGGGCCACCCATGCCAGGAGCTGTGGCGCTGGAAGGCTTGGCCGACCTGCCCTGCAGACACCAGGAGAGGCTCTTGCACCAAGACCTCACCGAGAAAGCAGCGTAGACGAGGCCAGCGTTAGAGAGGGGGCCCCTCTCTCTCCCCGCCCCCCCCCCCCCACACACACACACACAGCCCCGCCGGCCGCAGCCCTCAGCTGGGGGCCGGGGCCTCGCTCAGGTTGAGCCGCCGCAGCTGGCTGAGACTGGCAAGCCGCAGTCTGAGGAGCGTCTCCTCTTGGGTCCTCAACGTGTGGGCCAAGGCCCGCAGGGATTCACTCTGCAGAACTGGGGGAGGGCGTGGTGGGGGGGGGGCGGCCGTCAGCCAGGCAGCCCTCCTGTCCCACCCAACCTTGGGAACACCTAGGGCTTCCACCCCCACCTCCTATTTCCAGGGCCCCGCCCCACCCCACACGTGGCCCCAGCATCCCCTCCATACCACTCAGGTAGACGGCCAGCAGGGCCAGGGCCAGGCACGTGAGCACCAGCACCGCCAGCAGCAGCAGGAAGGCCCCGCCCCGGCTGGGCACCGGGTCGCAGCCGGCCTGGGCACACAGCGAGGGCGGCAGCACCCCCAGGAGGTCCTCCCAGGGCCTGGCCTCATCGACGAGATGTGGGCGCAGGGGGCCTGAGCGACAGGCTCCGAGGGTGTCAGGAAGGCACAGGTGCCCCTGCACCCGCCCGCAGGGGACCCCGCAGCCCCACCCCTACCTCCGCTGTGCAGGTCGCTGATGGATTCCACGCGGTGCAGACGCACCTGCTGCACGTGGTTGGGGGCCAGGCCCGCCCTGCTCCGGGGGCTCGGCGTGGGGCCCACGGCGTCTGCGGGGCCACCAGGAAAGCCTCAGTGTGCGGGTCCCAGCCCGCTCCTCAGGGGGCCACGGAAGCAGCCCGAGACCAGCTCAGAATAATCCTTGGTTCAGAGGCCCCTGGGACCTGAGTGTGTGCACAGCAAGAGGCCAAACCCGCTCCCAAGCCAGCCTGCTGCCTGTTCCCAGCGAGTGCAGTGGTCTCCAGCCCCTCGGGACCCACCCTCCACCCCCCTGCCGGGGGGTCAGGTCGGCTGTGCTTTCCAAAGTGGGTGCCATCACCCCTGGGTCATGAGGACCACCCCACGGGGCTGCCAAAGGCAGACCTATATTTAATGACCCTCGTGACAGGACAGAGTACATATTTTAATTGCCAGGGGAGGCAGGCACATTTCCACCGAAAAAGTGGGGTGGGTGGCAGGTCATATGTGTTTGGGAGCCTGTGCTGTGTGTGAGCCAAGAGGCCTAGTCCTGAAGGGCCTCCTCCGCCCACCCCCACCGGGCTCTTCTCTGCTTTTTTTTTTTTGGCATCACTGCTCTCCGGTGGTGGGAGTAGGAGGCCCAGCCCCACTGTTGGAATTGAACCTTCATCCCAGTGGGCCCCAGTCCCACACACAACCACTACGCCACCGGGGCTCAGCCCTGCTCTGCATTCTTGAAAACCCACGGGCATTGCTGCTGGACTCTGGTCAGCCACAGGGACACTGCCTGCACCGCCCTGCAGGAGCCCGTCTGTTATCGGGCCACTCCCAGCCACAGAGCTGGGGGCATTCCTGCAGCTGTCCGGGCAGCTTCTGGTTCCCCTCAGAGATGAGAGACACACACCCCTCCCAGGGAGGCCAGCGGTTTTCCCCATAGTTGTCAAGGACACATTCCCAGAAGCAGCGTGGCTAGATCGGAAAGCAAGATCTTTGGAAAGTGCACCATGGAATGGCAGTGGGAGGCCTCCCCATGTCCACTGGAGATGCTGGCCAGTGTGAAGGGCGAGAAAAGGCCTTTGTAGACTGGTGTGTTGGGGCGTTTTGTCCTGGAGAGCTTCCCTGCTAGGGGCCTGGCTCCCTGTTCAGGGTTTATCCATGTACAGCCTCTGACCACAAGGACTGACCGCCTGAGTCTGTCCGCCTTTAACCCCACCGCCTCCTGCCTGCAGAAGTGTGTGCACTGGGATCTCTAACTAGGGAGTTGGCGGCCCCTGGCTGCAGGCCGTCAGCCGGGTCCTGGCAACTGCAGTCCTTCTTCCAGGGAATGGAGTCGTTCATTGGTCACCTTGACTAGCAGTCTGGCCAGGCCAAGGGATGCTGATTTCAGCCTCGTGGGACACTGAAACCCAGGTGTGGTCAGTAAGAGGCCTGCCTACTATCAAGTCCTGGCCAGGTATCCTGCTCCAGTGCCAACTTCCTCAAGGGATGAGCCTCCTTGGCCAAGCAGCTCCCCGAGAGAAGAAGCCTGTCCTTGACCCCCCCACACACACCCCATCTCCACCCCACCCCCCTCGGTCCCCAGTGAAGGAGTAGGGCCTGACATGGAGAGGTTCCAGTCGTGCGTGACGTGCTTCTCCCTGGGAGGGGGCTGCACAACCTTTTCTCCCTGAAGCTGGACAGGACACTGCTGACCAGCCCCACAGGTGAGGTCAGGGGTCAGAGCCCACCCTTCCCTCCTGGGTGCCCCTCCTACCTTCCTGGACCTCCTCGGGCATGCTGGATGGTGGGCAGTCGGGACCAGTGATGGGCCTGCAGAGCAGGGTCACTGGCAGCAGGGAGTCCTGTGAGAGCCAGGGGGAGGTCTGGCCACCTCCCTTTCTAAGCCTTAAATAGGTCTGAGCTCAGGCCGAGGGGCTATATTTAGAGGCGGCGGCTCTCAGTCCTGGGGTAGAGTGACCCACACAGCCTGCTGGGCCGCCTACCCAAGGGCAGCCACAGGGAGCTGCTACATGTCACGGGATGCGATACCCCACAATGCAGGGGAAGACCCCCCCCCCACGCCAGCACTGCACTCCCCCAGCAGATGTGCCGGGGGCCTGGGGGAGCCGGCAGCCAGGGCTCCACATGGTCAGCTGAGCTGCTACGGATGTTACAATCTTGGGTCAGAGATGGGCTTTCTCTGAAACCCTCTGGAAATCAGCAACAACTGTGGGCCTTTCTCCCCCTCCCCAGTGCTGGGTAAGAACAGGTATACAGGGCTCAGCTGAGCTCCTCCCCACCCCCGGGGAATGGAGCCTGCAGGGGCCTGACAGTGGTCCCCGATATCCCTGCCTGTCTTTTGAGCCCCTCTGCCCACTGGATGCCCCCCATCAGGCAGTCACTCGAAGTTCCTCCCAAGTGGGCAGCTTGTTCCCACTCTGTCTGGGTTCCCTCGTGGGCTCTGTCCCCTGCTAGTCCTCTGGTCCACTAGCTCGGACGCCCCTTCTTCAGTGAGGCCTGCTCATAGTCCTCTCCATCACCCGGTTCCTTTGGCTTTTTGCCCAAAGGCTTTGACCTTGAAGTTACTCAGGGCATTGAGCATATCTGTGCCCCCGAAGGCCCTACAAACGCTGGTCACGCATACGCTGCCCAATTTAGGCTTGGAGAGGGCAGACTGAACCCCCGAGGCTGCTGGGTCGGCGCCCAGGGCGGCACAGCAGGCACTGGGATGAGTGGCCGCCCACTGCGGCATCTTGACTCCAGCTGATAATGCGTTTATTGCGTTACTTTAGTACTGTCGGCTGCCCCCGCAGCCCCACCTGTTCACAGTTTCCAGCCCGCTGCCCAAGGAGGGGTCCCTCCCACAGGCTGGGCACTCCCCACGCGTCCCGGCTCCAGGCGTTGTCTGGCGCCCCGCTTCTCTGCTCATCCCGGCTGGGCCGCCCCGCTGGGGCTACATTCAAGGGTTATCTGTTAATAAATAAGCCCGAGCAGCTGCCCTTCGGGGCCGGGGCCTGTCCGTGAGTGTCTCGGTCCAGGACTCGGGTCCTCGGCGTGCCGCCCCTCTCGACATCCCAAGTCCTGCTCTCCCTCTGCGCCACGGGCGCGGTCACCAGTGCGCTGCGCTGCGCGGGCCCCGCTCGGCACGTGACTCCGAGGCGTGGGTCCGCCGGTTCCGGCCTTTCCTCCGGGGCTCGGGGGGCTGGGGGCCTGGCGCGGGAGGCGGCCGACACATACGCAGGGAGCTCGCGCCCCCGCCGCCGCCGCCGCCCGGCTCCACCAGCTGCAGGAAGTCGCGGTACCAGAGCTTGGGGCCCGGCGGCGCGGCGGGCGCGGCCTCCTCCGCCCGCACCAGCCGCTCCGCCTGCGCCGCGCTCAGCACGTGCAGCGCCAGGCGACGCAGCGGCTGCGTAAAGCCCTGCTCCACGGCCGCGCACAGGTACACGCCGGAGTCCCCGCGCCGCAGCCCGCGCAGCAGCAACCCCTGCGCGGTGCGCTCGGCACGTCCCTCCGCGGGCACCTGCGGGTGGGGCTGGCATGAGGCATGGGGAAGCCCCCCGAGCAAGGGGTGAGGGCGCAGGGGCCAAGCGCGAAGGGGCGCTGCAGGGCACACAGCTGACGCGCAGGTGTGGACATCTGAACGGCCCAGAGTTCACCTGCGCGTGGGGGACTGGCCAGAGACCTCAGGGGGCGGGGCTCCTTCGGGATATGGCGGGGTCACGTGGGGTGGGGCTCTCGTGGACGGAGGGTGCCGGGTGGGGTGGGGCCTCACCCGGGTGGGAGGGCTAGGCCACGGGCGTCTGGAGCCAGGGCTGCGGCCTGGAGGCTCACCTGGGTGCGGGCCTGTTCCCCGGCGCGCTGGAAGGTCCAGTTGACACGCGCCTGCAGAGAGCGGGGCTGGCACTCCAGGAACGCGCTGCCGCCCTCCACGCCCAACACCTTCTGCTCCAGCGGCGTGGCGCGTGCTGCGTCTGGGGGCCCAGGAGGTCAGATGGAGGCAGGGCACCTGCCTTCCTGGGCTGAGGGGGATGGGTGGCTGGGGCACTTACCTCCGGAACACAGTGTGCTGGGGTCACCGTTCCTTACGTCTTGCCGTCGGAACCGCCTGGGGGGACGAGCGCTGGGCCTCAGTGGATTCTTCTAACATCGGGGAAGTGACCCCCCCCCCTCAGACTCCAACCCCTCCCCCAGCAGGCCCCCCCCCCGTCCCGCCCACCTCTTGGCACTGGGCTGGAAGCGCGTGCACGCAGCCCCGTCCCAGGCGCAGTAGGGGTCCCGTGCCAGGCAGCATTCGGCGCAGGCGCGACCGTGGGCGGCACAGCGGTGCAGCGAGATTTGAGCCACCGCGCTCCGCGAGGCCACGTACAGCTGGTGCTGGGAGACATCAGGGACCCCGGGCTGATGGGGGGGCAACCCCGCGCCCACCTCCCATCAGGCAGGACCCCTGCCTGCTCCTATTTGCGAGAGGGCAGCTTTCGGGTCCAGCCGAGACAGAAGCTCGCTGGAAGCCGCAGCTTCCTAACCAGCACCACGAAGGCGGGAGAGGACTCAGCGAGCGCTCTGGGCAGGCACCGCGTCCCCTCCCTTCGCGGACCCCAGCACTCACCCTCTTGGAAGAGATCTGCATGCTGGTGACAGCGGCGGAATCCTGAGAGGGAGGAGCGGCGTCGGGGTCAGAGGTCGATCGGTGGGGTGGGAGGACAGGCAAGCGCGCGCGCCCCAGCCTCACCTCAAACACGTGCAGCTCCTCCAGGAGCAGCCCCTCGGAGCTGGGCCGGCCGCCCTTGGGGACGGAGATGACCTTGAGCACCGTGCCCGCGTCTGCAGGGAGGAGGGGAGGGCTGATGGAGGGTTGAATGTCCCCGCAGCTCCCTGGCCGGGACGGCGGTGTGTGTGTGTGGGGAAGGACGGAGGCTGGCCTTTGACACCTCCACCCTGACCATCGGGGGCCCCGGGCTGGGGCTGGCAGAGGGTATGGGTGGGCAAGATCAGGGCCGGGACGCAGACGCGGAGGTGGGGCTGTGGCAGAGGCTCACCCGTGCCAACGAAGAGCACGTCGTAGTGGCCATCGGCAGCTGCCACTCGGTCGGCGACGATTTGCGTGAAAGTGTACCCCGCGCCCACTTGCAGGAAGAGAGGACGCCCCCCGACGGGCAGGACAGGGTTGTACATGAGGGGATGGTTGCGGGCAAACTGGATGACGTCATCTGGGAAGTCCTTGGTGGAACTGAAGGTGCCAAAGGTCTTGCTGGGGCACTGGGGTGGGAGTGGGGGGCACAGCAGAGGCGTGGGTGTGGGGGCCTGGTAAGCAGCGCCCCCACCAGCGACCTCTGGGAACCTGTTCCCCACCCCCCAATCTATCCTGGGGGCCTGAGAGAGCTCTGGGGAGGTCTGGGGGGAGGAGCTTGAAGATGCTACTCTTTCCCCCCCACACAAAAAGAGAGAGAGAAACCGTTCACCACGAAGACCCCAGTCCTGAGGCTTTGCAGTGGGTGATGGGAGGAGCTCAGGGCCCACGCACCATGCCAGGCCGAGGGTAGGGCACCCGGCCCTGGTAGGGCACCCACTGGTGCATGGGTCCCTCCTTGTGCGCAAAGGGTCCCAGGAAGGCGCGGCGCACGTCGCTCATGCTGTAGGCGCACACGGCGGAGCCCTGGAAGAGGCCGCTGCACGGGGAGACCGGGGACGGTGGGGGAGGGGAACGGCTTGGCACCAGGGGTCCCCTCCTCCGGCCACCCCTGCCCTGCCCACTCACTCCCACCTGGAGGTGGAAAAGGCTGCGTAGAGCAGCGGGCTGCGGCGGTCCCGCGAGGGCATCAGAAACACGTCCTCTGCAGAGACAGAGGCCGCTGGCGGGAAGCTCCGGGGTGGGTCTTACACCCCCCCCTCCCTGCCCCTACCCCGAGCACCCACGCAGCTGGTCGAAGTGGGTGTCGCCCTCGACGCCAGGCACAGAGCACACCAGCCGCGCCTTCAGGAAGGTGGTCCACTTGTTCACCAGGCTGCGCTGGCCGCCCACGTCGTTCTGCGGGGAGGGGCCCGGAGGTCAAAAGGGCCAGGCTGGGGGATCCCCACCTCCAGCCCCGCGGGCCCGGGGCTCTGTCTTTACGCGGCAGATCCGGCCGACGCGGGATACGGTCAGGCGGCCCAGCGCGGCGGCCGCCTCCACCGCCGACTCTTGGAAGAAGAAGTAGATTTTGTCGTCCTCCGGGTTCTCGCTCTCGGGGATCCAGAAGACCTTCACGAACTTGGGCTCTAGGTGCAGGACAGGGCGCGGAGTCAGCTGGGGCCTGGCCCTGGCCCTGCAGGCGCTGGCTGGAGCCCCCCCCCCCCCCCCAGCGGGTCTCCGCCTGCCTGCCCAGCTCCCAGGACCAGTTCAGCCGGGCCCCAGCTCTTCCGCTCCAACGGAACCCCAAGGGGCAGGCTTTGAAGTGAGGCATGGAGCGGTCACCAGAGGGCAGCAGAGACCAGCGCTGCCTGGCACCGGTCAGGGAACCCGGAGGTCCCGCGGGGGGCAGTTGCCCAGGCGAGAGGCCCTGGAGGTGGAGGAATCCCATTTCACCTTCACTGGTGGTGAATCCTGCCCCTGCCTCTGGGGTCCCTGCCCCACACCTGCGCCCCACTGCTCATAGGTGAACACGCCCTGGTCCCTGACAGTCCCCGGCCCTTGCTTTACCCCTGCGCACCTGTTTCTCCGTGTTCCTGCCACAGGGTCTTTGCACGCCCTCCTCTCGCAACCCCGCTGCGGGAGCTCACATCCCCCTTCAACAGAGCAGCTCCCCCCAGGGCTTTCCATCTCCCCACCCCACCTCCCTTCTCTGTTCTCTCCTTGGTCTCCTGTCTGTCTCTGGGCCCCCCTGCACCTGGCCCTGCTCCGTGCTCCCTCCCTCCCTCCCTCCCCAGCCTGGCTTGGAGGGGGAATGGATGAGGATCCTTCTTACCACCATCCCCCCCCCCCCCCCCCCCAGCCTCTGACCATTGAGCCAGCGGGAGTCGTGTGGCTCGGTGCGGAGGCTCGGCCGCCGGCCCAGGCTGCGGAAGATGGTGAAGTCCCGGCCCATCAGGTCTGCAGCCACTCCGGAGTACAGCTCCTCCCCTGTGGAGGGCCAGGACCGCTCAGCTGGGCCGGCTGCGGGCTGTCAGGAGGGAGTGGGAGCACCTGGGCAGGTCCGGGGGCGCTGGGGGAGACTAGCAGCTATGGGGGATCCCCCAGCCTTGGGCTTTCTGAGGTTCTAGTCTCTGAGGATTCCCGGAGCGCTCGAGGGAGGGGGCGAGGGGGGGTACCAGCCTTTGGACTCACCCACCAGCACGGAGGCTGCCCGATGCCTGGGGTCGTATGGACTCTTCCCCTTCCCGTCCTCTTGGCTCCGCAGGTCCAGCCGCAGCGTGGGCTCCTGGGAGGCAGGGGGAGGAGGGCTACTGCCAGGCCCTTCCCTCCCTCCTGCCCGTTTCTTCTGCCCAGGTGGCCCCTTACCTCCAGCCGGTGGCCCAGCTCCACAAAAGCGCAGGTGGGGTGGAAAGCCCCCGTGCCACAGGCCAGCAGGTGGGTGTGGTTGTAGGTGTGCAGCAGCTTCACAAAGTTCATGCACTCCGTCTGGTGGGCAGACAGGCCGGCCAGCTCTCCACCCCACCCCAAGGACCCCAGTTCATCAGGGTTCCCCCCACCGGACCCCTCTCTGCCACAGCCCAGCCAAGGGCCCGCAGGGGTCACAAGAAGCTGGTGCCCATGGTGACCAGCAGGGGAGGCACTTGGGGGGGCATAAGCCTGCACAGCCCACTGCCCATGACGCAGACGCCTGCAAGGTCACATGAGCCCCCCCACCCTGACTCACCACCTCCAGACCTCAGCCACCCCGACCTCCCTCTGCCCTCGCCCTCATCAGAACAGGCGGGCCTCTGTCTCAGCGCTGCCCGTCTGGGGGTGAGGGGCCGGCCCTCCCTCCTCCCACCCTGGCCGGTGGTCAGTACTCACACCAATGTCCTTCCCTGCCCAGTTGCACTCCTCCCGCCATTCCACAGGGGCCGGCCAGGCCAGCTGGGGGTGGGGGAACACAACCACTCAGGCTCTTCCCACCTGGGTGCCCGCCCCCCTCCACTGGGTCTCCCCCAGGCCGGCCCCCTGGACAGCACTGGGGCTGGGGGCCCTTGCCACCTTTCTGGCCCGCTTGCTAATGTTGTCCAGGCTGAGGGAGGCCACGTGATTCTCGGCCCCCACAAACAGGCGTCCGCGCTCCTCATCCACCAGCAGGGCGTCGTAGCAGCAGGCCCGCGCCAGGCGGAAGGTCCTGAGTCCATGCCGGGCATGGAGCTCTGGGGGCGGAGGGGGGAGAGGGACTCAGGCAAGGCTGAGGACCTGGCAGCCCCTGGGGAGCTGGCTGGACGGGCGGCCCGGCCCCCACACAGGTGCGCTGCCATTCGGCCGGGCTCGCCCAGGTGAACGAGGCCCACCCAGGTGCGTGCAGGTAGCCGCCGCCGGGGTGGGCGGCGCAGCCCCCGGGAAGGGGAAGCCAGCGGAGCTGCGTGGACCTGCACAGACAAGCCGCGTCTCCGGAGGGGAGGGCGCACTGGGAGGCCGGGCTCGGGGACGCCGGGCTTCCAGGGAGGTCGGGCACTCAGAACCCCAACGTCAAACCGAGCGGGAGGGTCCCCTCTCTGCCACCCCACCCTGGAGCGGGAGCGAGCGCGGCAGACCGTCTGGCAGGCAGACGCCACTCCTAGTCACACATTCCCCTCCACCCCCGCTCAGGGGGCTGAGCAGGGGCCCTGGGGCCCCGCGCCTCCTCCTCTCTGACAGCCCGGGGCATGGTCCCGTCGCGGGTACGTCTGGATCCCAGGCAGAGTCCGTTGCCATGGGGACAGGAGGGGTCTCTCCGGAAGGCCGCCCAGAGACCACGGTGGGGGGGGACCTGAGTCTCTTCACAGCAGCCCGGACTCGGGTGAGGAGCTCGCCCCGGGGGCGCCATCGGACCCGCACCCCGACCAGGGCCCGCCGGAGCCCAGACCTCCCTCCCGCTGCCAGGTGCACCCACCTTGGAAGGAGAGCCGCAGGCGAGGGGGGCTGGGCGCGGCGCCCCCCAGTGCCGAGGCCCAGAGCAGGGCCAAGCCCGGGAGGACGGCGGCGGCGGCGGCCCGCCCCATGCCGCGGCGGCTGGGCGAGGTGGGAGAGCGCGGGGCCGCCCTGGGTTCTGCTCCGGGAGCTGGAAGGGAAGGGAAGGGAGAGTCGCGGCGCGGGCGCGGGCGGCGGGCGGGGCGGCCGGCGAGGGGGGCAGTCCCCGGGGATCAGATTACCGCCCCTGGGGGCACGGGGCTGGGGGGGGGGGGTCGCATTCCGCTTCCGAGGTGGGGCCTCCCCTTGGAGGGGGCACAGGGCCTGGCCACAGTCACAGACACACCCACACTGGGCGCACCCTCTGGGTCAGAGGTCACCCCCACATGGACAGGCGCCCGCCCCACCACGTCACCCTCGGAAAGCCACCCCTCCCACACACACACACCCACAAACATCAGTTCACCCAGGCGCCTCAAGCCCACTTTCCTTGTAACCGAGGGCCAGGAGTAGGGGGTGGGGGGGGCTAGAGGGGGACACCCCCCCTGAGAGGGAGGAGCAGAACACGCAGATGGGCCCAGTTACTGCACGCCCCAAATCCCCCCAGCAGCGTAGGAGGGACAGCAACAGGGGGCCAAGGAGACACAGTTCATGGAGGGACATCAGGGTCGGGGGGCCAGGGTGTGGCTGCCTGCAGCTGGACTGGGTTTCTAATGGCCGGTGCACACCTGGATGCTCTCCTGTGCAGGTTGTATGGACACACGGTGTGTTTGCACGTGGCGGCGTGTGGCACATGTGTGTGCCTCTCTGCCCTGCAGGTGCACCTGACGTACGCACAGCCCCGGGTGTGCAGGTGGGGTGCCGCAGAACCCCGACTGCCTGCCCCCCCCTTCCACCTGGGACCCCAGAGGGCCTGGGCAGAGCTCCCAGAGCCCAGTCCCCGTCTCCCCCTTGACCTCTCCCCCGCAGTGTCCAGAGGGGCCAGGCGGCCGAGCACACCACGGAGAGATTCCGTGAGGTCAGTCCTTGGAAGCCGGAGGCTCCGCTGGGGAGGAGCACCAAGGGCCAGAGGGTGAACTGCTCCTCCCTTCCTCCTTCCCTCCCTCCCCAGAGCTGCCCACCTCCCAAGCGCACCCCCCTACAAGCCCCCTCCTTCCTTAGCCCACAGTCCTGCCATCCCACCACCCCTTCTGAGTCCGGGACCCTTCCCTGAACCCCTCAAGACAGCTGTCCTTACTCAGAGCTGGCAGGGCCCTGGTCGTGGGGGCCAGGCTCAGACAAGGGGCACAGTGCTGGGGTGGGTCCCAGACACTCCAGCCCCACCCCTGCCTGGAATCCCTCTCGGGCAAAGACCCCTCACCAGTCTCCTGCCTTCAGCTGACCGCTGGCCCTCTCCAGGCCAGGGAAAGAAGCAGGGCACCGCAGCGGCCACCTCCACTGGAGAAACACCGGCCTCTTCCCGTCCCGCTCATGCCCCTCCCTTCTGGCTGGGCGAAGGGGTGAAGCCCAGGGGCCAGAGGGTGCCCTCCAGCTCCTTTAAGGCACAACCCCCGCCCCCATCAGGCCAGCTGCCACTGCTCCACACACCATAAAGTTTACGGGAGGATCAGGTGACCCGGGCGGCGGCAGCCGGACTGGCTAGAGGGAGCAGCGAGCAGGGAGAGCCAGCGAGCGAGTCAGTGTACACCCCAGGAGAGACAGGAAGAAATGACCCCCCCTCTGGCCGGCCTAGGGAAGGAAGGGTTCCTGGGGGGTGGGGGTGGGGGCGCAAGTCCTGGAAGAGAGGTGACCAGTCAAGGCACGGGGAGGATGCACATCAGCCCCCCACCCCCCACCCCAGGCGGCTCTGTGCTGCGGGCAGAGGGCACATCTCCCCAACCTGCCTCTCCCTGTGCACCTGGGCTGGCCGGGAGGTGGGCGGGGAGGGTACCGGGTGCAGCTGCTGCTTCAGCTCCCAGGAGCTGGCTGATGGGGGGCCGGGGGGGCGGGGGGGGACCTAGTGGCCCTCATCTGAAAGGCGGTCCTGGCTCCACCACTCTGGGCGCTTCCGCCCCTCAGCTGGCAGTGGTGGCTCTGACAGCCACAGAGGTCCTTGGAGGAGGGTGGAGATGAGACCAGGGAGGCCCAGAAAGGGGCCGGAGGCCTGACCAAACCTGCTGCAGGCTGTGAGTGCACCCAGAGACCAGGGTTGCAGGTGGAGAAACTGCCCCAGCGAGGGAGGGAGCAGCCCAGAGCTGGAGACCGGGGGTCTCACAGACAGCAGGTCCTCGGGCCCTGGGTTGGGAAGGGACGGCTCCTGAAGCTGTGAGGGGACTTTTTTGGAGGGTTGGATGCTAATGGGGCAGTCCCTCGGGCCCCCCTGGGCAACCCCCCCACCATATCCTCAAAAGGCACGCTCCTGCCCCGTCAGCTCGGGGTCAGCAGGGCACCCCAGAAGAGCATAACTCTGCTTGTCCATACTCCTGTTGTCCGGCCAGGCCAGGCAGGGACAGAGCAGACTTCAGTCCAAGACGCCTCGGGCAGAAGAGCGTGGGCCCACCCAGGCCAGGGCCATGCCCAACCGCCCCTCCCTGTGGCTCCAGCAGGACCTGGTGTTCCTGGGCTGGCCGGCTGGCCTGGCTCTGGGGAGCAGGCAAGGGGCCAGCCAGCGCAGGACCTTGAGGAGGGGGAGTGTCTGGGGCTTGCAGGATGTAGTGGGTGGGGGGGGTGCCCTGTCTCCTGCTCGTGGGCAGCCTTCCCTTGCCCGGTGCAAACAAACACAATTCTTCGTCTGTTTACAGACGGTTTACCATGTTCCACCCAACCAGCTCCCCCC
>PVJH01027138.1:0-29082 GCA_004026705.1 Nesogale talazaci | reverse complement strand
CTTTTCTTGCTGACCCAAGGCCCTTCAGAGTCAACAATGGAGAAACAGGGTCAGGATTATACCCTGTCTGACCCAACCATACCGCAGCAAAACACTAAGAGTGTGTAACAGAGCATGAAGTTCCCGAGGGAGTGTCAAGCATATACTTTGGGGCCAGGGTGTGGCACCCCATCCAACTCAACCCAGGGACACTCCTGGATGTCAACGAACAGACATTTAAATATTTACAGGTTTGTATACTATTACTTTTTTAAAAACTTATTTATACATTGGATATTGGGGGCTTTTTTTGTTGTTATCATTGTTTTATTTTCTTTGGTTGCTTCATCTTTTTTGTTTTGTTTTGTTTTTGTTTTGAGGGCATCACTGCCTTCTGGTGGTGGGAGTAGGAGCCCAGACTTGCTGCTGGATTTGAACCTCCAATCCAGTCCCACGCACCCCACCACTACACAACCGGGGCTCAGCCCGGTTGCTTCGTCTTAGGATGCCTTTTTTTGGTACATATTGTTATCTCTGAAGGTATATATAGATAAGATAGGCCAGATGAACAGTTTGGAGGTGAAAATGATGGAACTGATGGTTCCAGGGGGGATATGGGAGATGGGGAGGAGGGGTAAAGGAGGGGGTGTTGACCAGCCCAGAGATAAGGGAACAACAAGTGATTCCAAATCAGTGACAAGGTGGGTGTGAGAAGTCTGACAGGGATTGATCAAGAGCAATGTAATAGAGAGAAAATACTGAAACCCAAATGGAGGATTAGCATGATAGTGGGACGAGAGGAAAGAAATGGGCGGTAAAGGGCATTTATAGAGGTCTAAATACAAGCATGTACACAGGTGAATATATTTATATATGATGATGGGGAAATAGACCAACATGCATATACTTAAAGAGTTAGTATTAGGACAGCAGATGGGCATTGGACCTCCACTCAAGTACTTCCTCAGTGCAAGAACATTTTATTCTATTAAATTGGTATTCCATGATGCTCATCTTCCCAACACGATCACTGAAGACAAATGTGTGCATAAGCAAAGATGGTGAAGAAAGCTGATGGTGCCTGGCTAACAAAAGACGTAGTATCTGGGGACTTAAAAGGCTTGAAAATAAACAAGCAGCCATCTAGTTCAGAAGCAACAAGATCCACTTGGAAAAAGCACACCAGCTTGTGAGACCACAAGGTGTCAAAGGGATTAGTTATCAGGCTTCAAGAACTAAAAATTGGGGCTGAGCCCCAGTGGCGTAGTGGTTGTGCATGGGACTGCGGCCCACTGGGATGGAGGTTCTATTCCAGCAGCGGTTCCATAGGAGCAAAGGCTGGGCCTCCTACTCCCATCACCAGAGGGCAGTGATGCTCCCCTCAAAACAACAACAACAACAAAAAATCATAACATTGAGTGCTCACCTTCCTGATATGATCGCTGACAACAAATGTGTGCATAAGCAAATGTGATGAAGAAAGCTGATGGTGCCCAGCTATCAAAAGATATAGCGTCTGGGTGTAAAAGGCTACAAATAGCCATTTAGCTTAGAAGCAACAAAACCCACATAGAAGAAGCACACCAGCCTGTGTGACCACGAGGTGTTAAAGGGATCCAGTATCAGGCATCAAAGAACTAAAAATTATATCATTATAAATGAAGGGGAGAACAGATTGGGGACCCAAAGCCCATAAATAGGTGAAGCGACATCCCCTTAGAGAGGGGTTGCAGGGAGGGGATGAGCTAGTCAAGGTACAGTGTAGTAATGATGAAATATGCAATTTTCCTCTAGTTCTCAAATGCTTCCTCTTACCCACTACCATGATCCCAAGTCTAGCTGACATCCAGAGGATGTACACTGGAGCTGGAAACATGGGGAATTCAGGACAGATGATCCCTTCAGGACCAGGTCTGAGAGTGGTGATACCCGGAGGGTGAAGGAATGGTGGAATAGAAAGGGGGAACCGATTTCAGGGATCTACCTACAGCCTCCTCTCTGGGTTACGGACAATGGGGAAATGAGTGTAGGGATGCACCAGACAGTGTATGATATGAAAAACAACAATTTGTAAATTATTAAGGGTGCATGGGGGAGGGTTAACATGGGGAGCCAGTATTGGGGGCCTAAGTGGAGGGAGGATGTTTTGAGAGTGATGATGGCAACAAGTATGCAAATGTGGTCTGCATACAATTGGCGTGTGTATTGATCATGATGGGAATTGTATGAGCACCCAATAAAATTATTTTAGAAAAGAAAAGGCGCTTATACCAAGGGCTCAAGCAGAAAATATTTGGAAATGAAGATGGCAACATGTGTACAAATATGCTTGATACAAATGATGTATGGAATGTTATAAGAGCTGTAAGAGCCCCCAATAAGATCACTGGAAAAAAAATAATCCATGGTTTAAAGAAAAACTCTCAGTCCACAAAGCTAAGAGTTGCCCAATCCAGTACTAGACGATAATCACTAAATGGCTATTCTGCACAAGGCACACTGCTGAGGACTTAAAGAATAAGAAAGAGGATTGAGCCCCGGTGGCGTAGTGGTTGTGTGCGGACTGTGGCCCACTGGGTTGGTGGTTCAAATTCAGCAGCAGCTCTCCAGAAGCAAGGCTGGGCCTCCTACTCCCACCAGAGGGCAGTGATCTCCCCCCCCCCCAAAAAAAAAACCCCAAAACAAAAACAAAGAACAAGAAAGATACCATTCATTCTAACAGCAGCCAGGTGCGAGCAAATGCAGAATTAACTGATTTCCCTTTCATTACAGGAGAGTGGGTGATAAGTATGTTAGCACAGTAAACACGCCAGGCTGAGGAATGAGTAATGCACATGTGTGGGATTTGGCACACTTGCTGTATTTGACTTACCTATGATACAGGAAAAACAAAAACGGAGTCTAAATTAAGAGGCGGATTAAAAGGCATTGGGGAAAACTCTAGGAATGGATTACATAAAAAGCTTATAGGTGCCTGCTGAAAGGGACAAACTGAAGACATGGGAAAACTGTTTCTGCATCAGTCTGAGAGATTCTGGAGGGGAGGGCAGGCCAGGTGGTGGAGGAGGCAGTGCAGCAGAGGACCTGGGGGCACAGGCTGGGAAGAGCAACCACCCTTTCCAGTAAAGACAAAAACCAGAACAAAAGTAGAGTCTCCCCTAAAAGGCAGAATTTAAAGGTTTAAAAAATTCAAGAACAGTGGGTTTTAACATTAGCAACCACCGTAAGGAGATAAAAGCAAACAGAAAACTAAAACCTTAGAATTTCCAAGGGAAAAAAGAATGTGAACATACCAAGAGAGAAGGCTATGAACTTCCTGTTATAAAGAGGGTGTCTACCCTGAGTAGGAGAGAGAAATCATTAAACTGAGTGACCCTGAATTCCTCCGCACTATGGCAGGAAAGCAAATCCTCACGAACAGACCAATGGATAACATCATGATGAACAAAGAGAAGACTGGGCTGAGCCCCGGTGGTGTAGTGGTTGTGCGCGGGACTGCGGCCCACTGGGACGGAGGTTCAATTCCAGCAGTGGGGCTGGGCCTCCCACTCCCATCACCAGAGAGCAGTGATGCCAAAAAACAAAAACAAAAAAAACAAAGAGAGACTGAAGTTGCCAAGATTTCATTTTGCTTGGTTCCACACTCAATGCTCATGGAAGCAGCTGGCAAGAAATCAAAGGGTGTATTGCATTGGGCAAATCTGCTAAAGAAGTCCTGAAGAGCAAGGATGTCACTTTGAGAACAAAGATGCGCCTAACCCAAGCCATGGTGTTTTCAGTCACCTGAAGGTGTTATTACTTAAACCAGGAAGAGCTAAGCAGATAGGACCTGGGCAAACACTTGGTTACGTGTATGTCATGATCAAGGGACTCAAGGGACCCAGGGTCCTGGTCCCTCTCTTGTGGAACAGTGGATAAGGTCTGGGCAGCTAACAGCAAGGTCGTGACTTATACCTGGGAGTCACTTTGTGGAAGAAATATAAGGCTGTCTGCACCCATGAAAACATCAGAAACCATACTGAACAGTTCTACTCTGTGGATGGCAGTGAATTAGGTTGGGTTAACTTTATATTATGTGGGTGATTTTTATATCATTTAGGATTTGCAGGTACTTTAGGAATTAGATGATGTCATATAAGAAAAGATGTCATATAGGCTGCTTCTGTATGAGCAGATACTTAGTTCTGATTATGCTCAAAGTGACGCTATACAATGTTTCTAAGTCTAAATTGTTATGGGAGAAGACAGCCTCAACTTCCCACAGCAAAGTGGTTGGTGGGTTCACACTGCCAACCTTGCTGCTAACAGTCCTTTGCTTCCATGATGTGACAGCACAAATAGGGTTCCTTGTTTATTTGGTTGGTTTCTTTTTTTCTTTTTGTGTCATACCCTATAAAGACTAAAGAAATTATTCTTTCACTTTTAAAAACTTCAATCAAAACCTAGTTTTGCTTACACGTATAGCTTACCCAATACACAATAATTATTTCAGAATTAAGGCACTACCTCCAAATTTTTCAACTGCTTGCTCCACGGCATTACTGATTTGCTGTTCATCTCGCACATCAACAATACATGGCAAGGCCTTTCCTCCAGCTGCTTCAACTACAAAAGGAAAGAAAAACCTCAAAGATCATTGAAGCATTTCAACGTTACCTCTTTCATTCTGAGAGAACAGTTAAAGGGGGCAAGGAGTTGTTTCTTATCAGCACAAGAGCAACATAAATAACATGTCTGATAAACACAAGTGACCCTACCCTTAAAGCAGGACATCCAACTTCAGTCCAGCCAGTCCAACTCTACTAAACATACACCAAAAAAAGACATTAATTTTTGAAAGTAAGTCTACTGAAAGGCAAGTAAAGGAAATTAAAAAAAAATTTTACTATGAGAATCACCTCAAATTTTTTAGAATAGTACAGTAAACCAAGAATAGCATGATGAACTACCATGGATCCATGGCTTACCTCAAAGGACTGATACTATTTTGCAAATCGTTTAATTTATCTTTCCATAGTGTTTTATTTAAAAAAAATTTTTTTGTTTTTGTTTTTTTTGGCATCACTGCCTCTGGTGGTGGGAGTAGGAGGCCCAGCCATGCTGCTGGATTTGAACCTCCAACTCAGTGGGCCGCAGTCCTGCGCACAACCACTACACCACCGGGGCTCAGCCCCTTTAAAAAATTTTTTTTAGGCATTACTACCCTCTGGTGGGAGTGGGAGGCCCTTTCCCTAGTTTTAGGAATTATTTCAATCACAAATACTTCACATGCATTTTTCTACTCTAATCACCACCCTGTGATCCTAACTAACAAAGTTGGCAATATCAGCGGAGCTAAATTTCCAACCCATAAAATCATCCTCTTCATCCTTCTCCCCTGGCACGGTGCCCAGCACATGGCCTTAAATATAAGCACTCAATAAATGTTTATGAACTTTAAAGTAGCAAAGTGAGGACTTACAAATTGTACAGAAATAAAAAACATGAAAAGCTTTTCCAGAGTGTTTACACCATCTCCCTCTCAGGTCCTATCCTCTCCGCTTCCACCTTCATCCCCCACTCCCACCCAAGAACCACTGCTCTAGAGAGACATCATGTCTCATGGGAATGTCTCATATCATTCAAAAGTGTGGAAGGAGAAACAGGTTCAAAACCACCACTCTGGGCTGAGCCCCGGTGGCATAGTGGTTGTGCGCGGACTGCGGCCCACGGGGACGGAGGTTCAATTCCAGCAGTGGGGCTGGGCCTCCTACTCCCACCACCGGAGAGCAGTGATGCCCCCCCCCCAAAAAAACAAAAAAACAACACCACTCTACAGTGACACAAAGTAAATGCTTACTTCCTTAATAATAAAATTATGCTGAGGCAGCTTTCATACAGCTATGAATCCACTCAAAAGCGGTGGGTTTGATTTGTGTCCACATGTTACATTTACTGCCATCGAGTCCATGCTGACTCGATGGGGAGACCGAACACAGTAGAACGGTCCCTTGGGCTTCTGAGGTTGTGGGAAGAGACGGCTTCGCTTTTTATTCCATGGAGCGGCAGGTGGTTTCCAACAGCTGACCTTGCGATTAAGGGCCCAACACACTCGCAGTCACGCCACGCGGGCGGGCTCCATGGGTTTGATTCTTTAACAAATCCTCTCCCTCTTGCCACCAGTGGGAGGCTATTTTAGAAAATGCAATCCCACACTCACTCACTTTCTTCGGCCGCAGTGTAGATTGTGCCTGGAAGTTTGGGGTGGGCACTGGTCGTCTTGGCAGCAATGACGACATTTGCTCCATCCTTTGCCGCCTTTATCGCAATCGCTTTGCCGATGCCGCGGCTTGCGCCCGTGATGAAAAGCGTGCATCCCGCTAGCTTCCTACAACAGACCAGATGTGACTGCGTTAGAACCCTCAGTGCTTACTTACCAAGAAGGAGCACAGGAGCTGGCATCAGTGAGGAGTTTGGCTTTTATCTTCTCATAAGGCATTAGGCTCCCGTTGGATACTAGTTTCTAAGTTATTTATGACAACTGCACACTTTATTACCAATATGCTCACATGCAAAGGCAATCTTAAAGAGAAGTGAGGAATTCATAAAAGTAAACTACATATATACTTTTTCCAGAGCAAGGCCTATTTTTAATGTGACTTATTTTGCAGGGGTGGGATGATAAGTTTTATTATAAATCTGTTAAGTCTTCAGTAGTCTTCAAATTTTCTACAATGAATTCACATCACTAAAAATAGTCTCCAAAAATAACGTGTTCAAATGATGTCCATCCGAGTTACCAGACCCACTGCTGTCAATTTCAACTCGGATCAACCTTTGAGGGCCCAGGAGAACTGTTCCGTAGGGTTCTAGTCTGTGAGCCAGGAGGGGAGCTAGCAGCGGGCGCGCCTGACTCACTGACCGTGCGCCTAACCCACTGTGGCACCAGCGCCCTGGAGACCTGGCAATTCCACTTTTCTGCATCTACCCAAGAGAAGTGCTTCAAATCGTCTGTGGCAAATTCACTATCTCTTAACTCCCTTTTCAGGTGAACTTTTTGAAGCTTCCTTGTATGTCCACACACAAAAAATGGACACATGAATGGCCACAGCAGCATCTTTTCGAATAGGCAAAGAATGGGGACAAACCAAATGTCCACCAAGTTATGGACAAAGTTGAAATAGAGTATATATAACAGAGTGTTATCCAAAATTAAAAGGAAATGAAGTACAAGCATATGCTACAGCATGAATGGACCTTAAACACATTATGCAGAGAGAAAAAAGTCAGTCACAACGGACCAACTATGGCCTGAGTCCATTGATATAAAATGTCCCAAATAGGCAAACCTCTTGAAACAAAAAACACGGAGGTTGGGTAGGGCTCAGGAATGATACGGAGTAAGAGAGTGAGACTGAAGGCTGACAGTTCGGAAAGAGGGGTGTTTGGAGGGGGGTGATGAAAAGGTGCAAGTTGGTTCTACAAATCTGTGAGTAGACTAAAAACCACTGAATTGTATCCTTTCAATGAGTGAGTTGTATGGTATGTGAATCATAACTCAATTAAAGCTGTAAACAGTCACAAGTCAGTTCCTTTCAAAGGCTTGTAAAGAACTCGGGATTTACCAGAATTTTTTAATTCAATGAATGGGAGAGCTCTCTGTGTCATGATTTCCTTACAACCCTTCTACCTGAACTTTACTTGGTTGTCAGGTGCGACATATTTAACATTAAATAAGATAAAGGGGCTAGGGGGCACTTTCTTGTTCATCTTCAGGTTGCCTCACCTTGCTGCTTAGAATCCTGCTGATACAGATTTGACATCAACCTCTGTGATATTCATCAGAGTGGCCAATGGCGTGGTCTACACAGGTGTAAATCGAAGTAGCCAAGAAGCCTTAAGGCTAAGAGATGAAGTGTTGGGAGAGACATAGGCATACATATTTCTTGGGGGGCAGGCAAGGATGCATTTAGCTGGTCCTGCTTGGCCTGGGCAATTCTCAAAATGATGTTAACAAGATGGCAGGAGAATGTAATGGCTCCATCTAGGGAAAGACCAAGTCTACTTTACAAGAGGCAGATTCCACCAGTTCAGAGTTCCTCAATTGCAATGCAAAACGATGGCAAAGCCTCTCCCTGGGACCTTCTAGGCTGGCCCCCTGCACTTGGCAGGGGGAACTGATGCAAACCAAGGTTACCAGGCTGCTTGCTGTGTTATGAGTAATAAAATCTTATCTTTAATCCAGGAGTCTTGTGTCTTCTGCCAAGATCCAGCAACAAGAACAGGCTAATTTACTATTGTGAAAACAGGGCAAATTACCAGACTCCAACAGACACACTGACTATCACATGGGATATAGGTTTTTTTACAGAAGCACTTCAATGGGCTTGAAGGGGTTTCCTCCCTTCTATTCCTAGTATGGAACTGTTTATCATGAATAGGCACTGCATTCGGCAAAATGCCTTTGCTATACTACATGTAGCAATTTTCAGATGTCATTTCACGGAATGCCTCTCCATAGTCTACAAGTGGACTCTGCAACTACCACTGACGACTTGTCTGTTTCTCATTTTAACTCTGCTGGTGTTTGTTTGGGATAAAGATGACTTTCTTCTGCTGTAAAGATTTATAGACTCAGAAACTCACAGGGGCAGTGGGCTTCCTATCCTCCGGAAGGTTCTGAGTCAGAGTCAACTTAAAGGCAGTGTTTATTCAAGTGCTTTCATACTCCAAGTTCAATCCAACACTTTCAGCAACTTCCTTCTCCTCCTTTCTTCCATTTTTTACCTCATTTCTGTCAGCGAGCATCCTGATTTCTAACAACATCAGTATATTTAGTTGTTTCTCCCATACTATAAATCCAGTATTTGTAATTGTGACATTATTACACTCATACCATAACCAGCAAGAAAAGTCTACTGAAGTCTAAGATTTATTTTCAGTTCTTCCTATCTTTAAAAGAAAAAAGTCCCCCTGAAGCTGGGTAGCCAAATTACTATGTTTAAAAAAAAACTCAAACTACTCTCATTAAATATTCTTTCCTCTGTATGTTTGCTATAGTTCTATTTATGTTAGCATTCCTTTTAGTTTTTCTTTCCCTTGGCTTTTTAAAATAGCTGTATTGGCATTACTTCTCATATCATACAATGTAATTGTTCAATCATATTAATATTTTCCTTCTTAATTGAGGGACTTTATACAATATGTATAGTTATCTTATTAAAAGTACACTCATACAAGCCTCCTCTTTATCCTTAATCAGTTTTATTACTTTTGATTGTCACAGTTGGAAGGAATCTGGAAACTATCTTCTGGAATCTTGTGGGTAAAGTTCGGGGATGTTGATTATTTATTCTTTAAATATATATATATGCAAACACGCATATATAATGCTTTTTATGTAGCTAGAAATATATGTGTGCATGTTTGTAATATGCGTTTACCTAGAATATCAAGATGATTTTACAGACAGACGTGTTTAAGTGGAAATGTCCATGCTATTGCTTTAAAAAAGCACCCTGTTGCTTCAGTTTGGCTAGAGCTGGATTGAGTCCCAGTAGGAAAAAGGACAAGCTTCTCTGCACGCAGACTCTCGGGCATTGGCAGAAAGGCAAAAGCAATGGCTCCTCTTAAACGGCAGACAGAGCTGCACTGAGAAATGATTCCAGCTCCCAAGCTTTAGAATCAAAATCTACGAGGCAAAAGCACTTCAAGTGACAACTTTCTCAGGGCCACTGAGAAACTGCTAACATGGTGTTAGTCTATCTTTTTTGCTTGTTTATTTACTCAAACTTCAAAGGATTTGGAGCGAAGATGAAGTAGTCCACCAACAGTAGCACAGTAAGTGGACAGGGTTGGAATCCAAATCGTAGTGGTTGTGCGCGGGACTGCGGCCCACTGGGATGGAGGTTCAATTCCAGCTCACAAGAGCAAAGGCTGGGCCTCCTACTCCCACCACCGGAGGGCAGTGATGCCTAATAAAAAAAAAATCCAAATGACATGGGTTTCCTAACTCAACTCCTAGAGTAAAATCAATCTCAGGTCAGAGGTAAAAAAGAAGAAGAAAAATTGAAGCTACATAAAATTCTGAAAGAACACTTCTCAGTTCTTAAAAGTGTGGTTTAACGTGGTTTTACTTAGAGGCTTATTACAAAAACTCAACAGCATTAAAAGAAATGCCAGTCTGGCTTCATAAAAAAGTTATGCCAGCAACATAATCAAAGTCATAAGACAATTCAAAACAAAAACTTAGAAAAGTATCTGAAACACAAACGACAAACTCTAATTTCAAAAAAATATACAGAACTAGGGCTGAGCCCCGGTGACAAAAGTGGTTGAGTGCAGGACTGAGGCCCGCGGGCTTGGAGGTTCAAATCCAGCAGCGGCTCTCCAGGAGCAGAGGTGGGTAACTCCCAGAACCACCAGAGGGAAGTGATGCCATATATATATATATATATATATATATATATATATGTGTGTGTGTGTGTGTGTGTGTGTATACATATATATATATGCAGAACTCAAAGCAATCTATCAAAATCAAATTGCTTAAGTCAAAGAAAGAGATTCACGAAGGAAGGATTCTCTCAGTCATGGTTTCTCAACCTTGGCAATACTAACAGTTAGTCCCGATTTTTTTTCCCAAAGTGGGACTGGCCTGTGTTTTTTAAGGTGGTAATAATCAGCATTGCTGATCTCTACCTACAAGATTCCAGTAGGAAGATTCCAGATCCCTTTTGTGACAATCAAAAAACCCCCAGACATTGCCAAATGTCCTCTAGGGAGGCAAAATTGTCCCTACTTGAGAACCACTGCATTAAACACAGAAAAACATTGTCATCCTCTCTCAGGAAGACAAAAGTACAAAATTTAATTAAAGGTGCCATATTTTTCTTTAATGACTTTACTGTCAAACATTCTGGTATTTGCCTATATCTCGGATTAGGAAATCACACAGCTCCCGTGTCATGCCATCTCTTGAGAAACATCTGGCGATATCTATCAGAATTTATATGGCATATTTACTCTTTGATATGGCAATTTCACTTCTGGGAAGTTACCAGCCAGATAAACTCACAGAGGTGCAGAGAGATAAATGTAAGGTTAGTCAAGGCAGAAAATATGAACAAAAAACTGGGAAATGAGCTGGTATCCAACAACATGGGGCTGAGAAATTATCATCCTGTTTATAAAAATGCAACCATTAAAAAAAGAGGGATCTACGTGTACTCAAATAGCACGTTTTAAAGTAAACTAGAAAAGTTTAAGTGAAACTAGAAAGACTCAGAATGGAGTTTACAATTTTTAAGGGGATGTGTGCATTTGGGGTATGCACGCATATATTTATAGATGCCTAGCGAATCTGGAAATCTCACAGTAAAATCACAGTAATTGGCAGCCTGAAGGGCAGACGGACGCACTTCTTGCACCGTTTTAAACTAAGTCTTCTGGTCGTGTGCCCAGCAAATCATCGAACGGACATGTCACTTGGATGAAGAGACACACGCTGGTGACCAGTTCCACTCGTGAGTTTCAGACGCCCCATTATTTTATTCGTGCAGAACTGAGGCTGCGGAACCCGAGGGGCACCGTGCAGCTCCCCCTGACCTTTCACCTAGAACTGACACCTCGTTCAGACACAGCCGGCCCGGCGGGCGGCACAGGAAGGAACTCGCTCTGCGTCCTCCGCCGGCGGAACAGATTCGCCAGGCTGCCACCCTGCAGCCCTGCACTTGACGCTACTTTCCGCGCGGGGCTGCCCACCGTGGGGCGCACGCCGGGGGCTTCCTTCCCCCTCCCGCCGCCCGAGCCGGGCCCCTCCGTCTCGTCTCCCCGGGTGTCCCATCCCCTTACCCGGTGTTGGGAAGCATGGCTATTGCAGATCCGAAGACGTGTGGGCCACCGTGGCGACGGCGGTGAAAGGTCAACGAGACCGGGCCCAGCCCGCACCATCTAGCCCCGCCCCCGGTGCCGCCTCTCCAGGCCCCACCCCAACGCCTGCCCGGTGGGGGGGGGGGGGGGGATGGTTGCTCAACAAAGATCTGGGAGGGTCGCCGAGTGCGCCTGCGCACCATGAGTCCCGCGGGCCCAGCGGCTGGGTCCCGCCTCTTCCAGCTCCGCCCCTGGAAGCCGGAGCTCTGCGCATGCGTCTTGAGAGGCACCTCGTCCCGGACCCTCCGACTCGGCGCTACGGAGACAATCGGTCCCCGACAGGGGGCGCGTCGGTGGCCACGTAGGCCTGCCCGAGGCTTCTTTTGGTTGTGGCCAGGTGGTCCCTGGCCAGCTCCGGGACTGCCCGGTCGTCGTCCTTCGCCTCGGCTACAGGGGGACGCCTCTCAAGGGAGAGTTGACGTGGTTTTGAATAACGAAAGGTTAGAGTAGGACGTTGAAGAGCTTTATTTTTATTTTTAAATCATTTTATTGGGGGCTTGAACAGCAATTATCACAATCCATCCATCCATCTGTTGGGTCAACCACATTCTGTACCTTTGTTGCCATCTTCATTTTGAAAACATCATGTTCTTTCTACTTGAGCCCTTGGTGTCAGCTCATTACTTCCCCCCCACACCCCATCCCTCCCTCATGAACCCTTGATAATTTATAGGTATTATTATTTTTTCATGTCTTACACTTACTGGTGCCTCCCTTTACCCACTTTTCTGTTAACCATCCCCCCAGGGAGGGGCTTACATGTAGATAATTGTTATCAGTTCTCCCTTTCTCCCCACACCTTCCCCTTACCCTCCTGGTATTACTTTTCTTTTTGTTTGTTTGTTTGGGGGGGGGGGCATCACTGCCCCCTTGGTGGGAGTGGGAGGCCCAGCCTTGCTCCTGGAGAGCTGCTGCTGGATTTGAACCACCAAGCCAGTGGGCCACAGTCCCGCACTCAACCACTCCATCACCGGGGCCCTGCCCTGATATTACTATTCTTACTGATCCTGAGGGATTTGTCTTTCCTGGATTCTCTGTGTTTCCAGCTCTTATCTGAACCTGTGTACATGCTTCGGTCTAGCCAGATTTGTAAGGTAAAATTGTGGTCATGATAGTGAAGGGTGGGGGTGGGGGTGGGGGTGGGGATGCGTTAAAGAACCAGAGGAAAGTTGTATGTTTCATTGGTGCTATACTGCACCCTGACTAGCTCATCTCTTCCTTGTGACGCTTCTGTAAGGGGATGTATAATTGTCTACAAATGGGCTTCGGGTTTCCATTCTGTATTCCTCATTCACATTCATATGATTTTTTTGTTCAGAGTCTTTGATGTCTGATACCTGATCCCATTGATACCTCATGATCACACAGGCTGATATGCTTCTCATGTGGGCTTTGCCGCTTTTCAGCTAAATGGCCACTTATTTATCTTCAAACCTTTAAGACTCCAGACACTATCTCTTTTGATAGCCAAGCACCATCTCCTTTCTTCACCACATTTGTTTTTGCACCCATTTTGTCTTCAGTGATCATGCTGGGAAGGTGAGCATCCCAGAATGCCAGGTTATTAGAACAAAGCACTATATTCTTGCATTGAGGGAGTACTTGAGTAGAGGCCCAATGTCTGCTACCTTAATACTTTATATATAAATATATGTCCATAGATCCATTTCCCTATTATTATATATAAATATATTTGTATATGTACATGCCTGTATTTAGACTTTATAAATGCCCACTTGTCTCCTAGTTCTTTCCACCTATTTCTTTTTACTTTCCTTTTGTCCCACTGTCATGTTCGGCCTTTATCCAGATTTCAGGCATCCTATACCCTCCTTACCATCGATTTTAGATCACTTGTTGGTCCCTTGTTCCTCGGTTTGTTGGCACCCCCCCCCTTCTTTTCCCACTCCTCCCCCTCTCTTGGGTTCCCCAGAACTGTTGGTCCCGTTGTTTTCTAGATTGTTTATCCAGCCTATCCTATCTAGAGAGACATGCAGAGACTATAATAAGCAAAAACAAGACAGAGCCAAAAACAACAACAACAACCACAGAGCTCAATGACCAAAAAAGTCTATAAATAGTTCCAGGTTTGGTTTTTTTTTTACCTTCAGGAGTGTTTTCCAGTTCAATCTAATGGGGTGCCATGCCCTGGCCCGAGTCTATTTTTGTTCATTCCAGGGGCCTTCATTGCTTTGCTCCCCTGGCTGCTCTGTTGCACGCCCTTAGCATTCTGTCCCGGTGTGGTGGGGACAGATCAGGCACCTTTCCCACACTGTGCCTCCAGTGTTGTCGTGGCACGATGGGTCAGTCAGTAAGGGATGTCAGGTCTTATGGTGGGGATGGCCCTACCCTCCTCTCTCTGCATTGGCTGCTCTGAGCAGGAATAGAGGAGCTTTACGGGATGGGTTGAACTTCTGGAGGTGGGATATGTATTCTCCAATTGGAGTCTCACAACGACTTGACTCATCACTTACGACAACCCGAAAACCAAACCATGGCCATCAACTCAATTCAGACTCAGAGCGACCCTATGGCAGATTGGGTTTGGACCCACTGACCTTGTGGTTAGCAGGCCAATGCTTATCCTACCACCCCATCCCAATGACCTCCAGATTTTGATCTAAGATAGGATCCTTTGAGATCCAGAAGGAATTTATTTGTTCAGCTAATATGTCCATCATAGTAATCATGAGAAGAAAAGAAAAGATATGGGCTCTGTGCTGTGCAGAGGAATGATACAGCCAACGTGTCCTTTAGACTGTTGTATTAGTTGTTTTAAAATTGACAGAGATTTTTATATGTGGGAAATGGAGAGATTTCTCTCAAGTCATCTCCCCCAAGTATATAGCAAACCTAGCTGCTTGCTGCACATTGTAAATGACTATGTTTGGAGGTCAACAAAGCAGATCCGAGGCTAGTCTGGCTCAGGGCTATCAGCCATCCAGAGCAATCAGACTGTATAGTCAGAACCACCCATTCCCTTCTGATAAGAATAGGAGTAGATTGTTTCCTTGTAGGAGAGCCCAGGCTGCTCAAGCTCACTCAAGGGTGACCAAGGTGAGACTGCCATCAGGAATCTAGGGTCTGCCCTTCTTGTCACATGTATACCCTGTGACCCTCCCCTTCCTATTACGTGTACATCCCTAGCTCATCCCCTTCCTGTCACACTTAAGACTTTTGTACAACCCCTTCCTGTGACATATGTCACATATAACTAGGGGGCATGCATGCCCCCAAAGATATATAAGCCTTAGTTAGCAACAAATCTCTCTCTCACCCTGAAGCGCCAAGAGGAGCTGAGGTGAGCATGCTACCATGAAATGTGTCTGACTCCTATATTTCATTCTCTCTCCCTCACTCCATATTCTCTATGACTTGGCTATAATCTTTACTTATTATCGCTGTACAATTGCGCCCACTGGATCCATGATGATTTTTTAGGGGCTGATTCCCCAGGCAATACTTATTTTCCTGCTCCTCCTTGAAAGTGTTATCCTGTCATTTGCCGTGAACTCTTTGAACTGACATGACAGCCCTCCCATATCAACTAAAGTGTTCTTCTTAATACAAATTCATTGTGTCCCATGTTATTTTTATTTTCAAGTTTGTTATTAATTGGGAGTTAATACATCGGTCATATCATGCCTTTGTTCAATCGTGTCAAGCGGAACTGTATAATTGCTACCACTGTTTCTGAACATTCTTTATCTTTCTGGACTCCTCGACATTGTTTCCGTTTTAACCCCACCCCCACCCCCACTGTTACCCCCTACACACACACACCACCCCCTGAAACCTTTGTTCTATTGCTATACTCATCAATCTCGGGTTTTAAATACTGAAATACATAACAATTCAAGAGGGTGACCACGAACAGACAAAAACAACAAAAATGCAGAAAATGAAAACCAGATCAGGTCCAACAAGCATCAGAGGTGGGGATCGACTGACACATTTTTAAAATTGTTTTCATGGGGGCTCATACAACTCATCACAATCAATACAGACATCTGTTGTATGCAAATCACATTTGTACATTGGCTGCCATCATCATTCTCGAAACATCCTCCTACTTAAGCCCTTGGTATCAGCTCCTCATATTTCCCCTCTCCCTCCCCCTCCCTCATGAACTCTTAATAACTTACAAATTATCATTATTTTGTCGTATCGTGCACTGTCCGATGTGTCTCTTCGCCCACTTGCTTGTCCATACCCCAGGGAGGAGGTTATACGTAGATCCCTGCAATTGGCTCCCCCTTTCTACTCCACTTTCCCCCACCTTCCCGGTATCACCACTCTCACCACTGTTTTCGAAGAGATCATCTGTCCTAAATTCCCCATGTTTTTGGCTCCTGTTCATACAAGTATACATCCCCTGATCTAGCCAGATTTGTAAGGTAGAGTTGGAATCATAATGGTGGGGGAGGAGGGGAGGAAGCATTTAAGAACTAGAGGAAAGTTGCATATTTCATTGTTGCTACACTGTACCTTGTCTGACTCGTCGCCTCCCCGAGACCCTTCTTTAAGGGGACGTCGCTTTACCTACTGATGGGCGTTGGGTCCCTATTCTGTACTCCCCCTCATTTTTAATGATATAATTTCTTGGGGGGGGAGGCATCATTGCTTTCTGGTGGTGGGAGTAGGAGGCCCAGCCCCACTGCTGGAATTGAACCTCCAACCCAGTGGGCCACAGTCCCGCGCACAACCACTACGCCACCAGGGCTCAGCCAATGATATAATTTTTAGTTCTTTGATACCACCAACTGACAGATTTTAACTGCTCTAATCAGATGGATGCCCATGATCTTCCATGCTCATCGCTGCAATGCATTTTGCTTAGTATACCACTTTCCTTCCTTCCCTCAATTGTGGACAGTGGGAGTTCATTAGAAGACTATTTCCTACGTAGATTCCACAAATGAATCTTGGACTCCCACTGTCATCTATAGCCTTCTGCAAGCTGAAGTCACAATTTAGGCTCTAATGTTAATACCTTCTTTGACTTCGGATTATATGATTAACTATCCTTCAGTGACTGATGATGGTGTGTTTCTCCCATGTGGACTTAGTAGACATCTCATGTAGATGCTGTTTGTTTGAAGACAAGCCTTTAAGACCCCAGATGCTATTTTATTTGATGACCAGACACCATCTAATTTCTTCATCACATTTTGCGATAGCATCCATTATGTTATGTGTTTCTTTCCTGAGGGCAAATATGTGCGCTCCATATTTTGACGTGTTCATTCAAACCATGACCTGGAATTCTCCAAGATCACTTTCAGCCCATGACCATGATTTATGTCTCACCAGATCAACACTAGACAAGGGAGGGGGGCAAGGAAAGAGTGAACTTATCAACATAAATTAGATATGCAGTTTAGAATATGTTTGGCTACAGTGTGAAAAAAATATTTTGGGAAGAGCTGAGCAAAGATACCACTTAGAAATCGATGATAGTGTACTATGTAAGAAAAATTGGTAACTTGATTGTGAAAGGGAATAGTGAAAAGTGAAAGGAGCATAGGAATTTACATGGCTTTCAAGAGCTAGAAGCCACACTATTTAACCAATGAATGAATTGCAGTTGGAGGACAGGGAAGAGAAGGAATCAGTGATGACTTCCTGATTTTTGATATAGATTCCTAGGAAAATGGTGGTACCGCAAACAAGTGTGGGAATATGGGACCAGGCTCCACAGAAGCCAAGTCTGGGAATATTGTCCACCAAAATCCCTTTGTACTTTAATCCATAATAATAAAATTGTAGCTGCTCAGCTTCTATTACAGTGAAGCGTGTTGGTGAGATTAAGTCCTTCCTAATGAAATGTTAGCAGAGCAACTTCTGCAATACTTAATTTAAAATACATTGCTTGCCTCCACTTCCTTTCTCTCCTAACTCTGACCTGTGGGATGGAACATGGACATGGTTTTGAGTCTGTCTTTCTTTAAGGTAGTAGAAAGACTCATCAGAGTTGATCTTGACATTTCAAATAAAGACACCACCTTCAGTCAGTCGGTCTCACTTTGCTTCAAACTTACCCCGAGAGCTTGTTTAAATCACAGTGTGCTGAGTTCCACCTTTAGAATTTTGAACTTGCAGGTCTGAGTTAGCAACGAGGTCCCAGAGGAACCCTGATGGATAATGGGCTGCACTACTAACCACAAGGTCATGGACTTGACTCCACCAGCCACTTTGCAGGACAACAAGGCTATCTACTCCTGTAAAGATATACAGTGTCGGCTGAGCCCCGGCGGAGTAGTGGTAGTGCACGGGACTGCGGCCCACTGGGTTGGAGGTTCAAATCCAGCAGCAAGACTGGGCCCCCTACTCCCATCACCAAAGGGCAGTGATGCCCCAAAACCCCTCCCCCCAAAAAAAAGATTTACAGTGTCAGAAACCCAAAGGGGCAATTGTATGCTCCCCATAGGGTTCTTAAGAGTTGGAATCAACTTGATGGTAGTGGCATGGGTTTTTTTTTTTGTGTGTGTGTGTGTGTGGTTGCTTTTTGGGTAGTCTAGAAGCCATATTTTGGGAACCACTACTTTAGGGTATGGTGAAGAAGAACTTGAGTCTCTGAATTATTTAAAAGATTGAGTTGCTATTTCACCTTGGGTCATAAGTCTATTTCTAGACTGTTATATACGAGATAAATAAAAATGACCAATGGCTACTGTATTAGTCCAGGTAGACTAGAGAGACAAATCAAGAGAAACTCACATGTGTGTAAAAGCAACTGAATACTGAGAAAACATCCCAGCCCAGTCCAGATGAAGTCCCTAAGTCTGATATTAGCCCATATGTCTGATAGCAATCTATAAAGCCCTCCTCAGGCCCAGGAAACACATGCAATGATGCTGAATGCAGGAAGATCATAGGCCATTGAGTGGAAAGTCTTTGGGATCCAGTGGTGGCAGAAGCATCTCAGCCTTGGCATGGGACGTGGGTCTCCACGTGACTCCTCCAACTGCAGGGCTCTGACTGCCATCAGCATAGCTTCATGTGTCTTGTCAGTAGAGAGTCTCTCAGGAGTGAGGATGTGTCCTGCATCCAGTGAGCTGTCTATCTCCGTAGTGCCCCCAAGTAAGCGTATCAACCTGCAACCTGATTGACGGGCTAAATTCTACTCCTTCTCTCTTAAGTCTCACTTTGACAACTGACTATGTAACTACCACAGTTACCATGGGAGGGCTCAAGTAGAAAGCAAATGTATTTTTTTTGGGGGGGGGGGGGGGGGGGCATCACTGCTCTCCGGTGGTGGGAGTAGGAGGCCCAGCCTCACTGCTGGAATTGAACCTCCGTCCCAGTGGGCCGCAGTCCCGCGCACAACCACTACGCCACCGGGGCTCAGCTCGAAAGCAAATGTTTTGAGAATGATGATGGCAACAAATGTACAAATGTGAAAAAAATGTACAAATGTGCTTGACACAAGGGATGGATGGGTTGTGATAAGAGTTGTATGAGCCTCCAATAAAGTGATTTAAAACTGTTTGGGCCAAGTCCAGGGCCAGGCACTTTCTGTTCCAACCTCACAAGAGGGATGGTCCGCTTAACTTCATAGCACCTGAACTTCAATGCACCTGCTTTCAGCACTCCCCAGAACTTACCCACAGAACATACCTCCCTGGTATTGTTTCCCAGGGAAAATATGGGCAGGACACACAGCCTTCCTCTGTCTAGCACTTTCTCCTAGCAACCGCAGCACTGGGAACTTCTCTTCCCCTTTACAATCCACCTGCATTCAGCTCATATATATATATACATATGTATACATATATATATATATCCCGTCATCCCAGTACCAGGTGGGACTCCCCTAACCTACGCTCAAGATGCTTCTACCCTCTCTTCGTTCCCTCTGCCCTCCTGAAAGATCTTTTCCCTTAATAAAGTCACCCTTTGCTTCAGGTCTTTAGCTGAACTCTGCCTCAATTTACCTCTCAAAAACAAAACAAACAGTTACCATGAGTGAAAGAGAAAAAAATTGGCATAGGGGGCATTGAGTTTATGTCAGTGGTGGTGAAATATTTAGAAAAGGATTTCATTAATGGTTGTACAACAAGAAGAGTATAATCAATGGCACTGAATTATACATGTAGAAATTGCACAATTGGAGAATGTTTTGTTCCATATATTTTTGCCACCACTAGAAAAATAATCATTACATGAGTAACAATGAGTACAAGGAAGAAGAATAGTTTCTAGAATTGAATGTGGTGATAATTTTATAACTCTCCTTGATATGATTGAATTATTGGATTGTATGACATGTGAATGAAGTGCTAATAAAATAATAAATAGATGAACATCTATGAATGACTATTTGGGAGCTTACTTTTTACTGAATCTTGGCTTATGATTTAATTAATAGAAGTCCATTATAAGGCAAGATAGGCATGCAAACTCAACATATTCAAAATTGACGTGGGACACTCAAATGAAGATGTTGGCAAGGCGGCTGTGAAACAAACACATCAAGGATGAAGATAATTTGGTGATCTTTAGCATAAATATATATGTGTGTGTATATATATAGAGAGAGACAGAGACAGAGAAAAAGAGATTGCTCAAGGGACAAACTCAAAACCACACTACTGACATGGGGTCAATTCTGACTCATAGAGACCCTATGGGACAGTGATTCTCAGTCTGTGGGTTGCAACCCTTTGGTGGGTCGAATGACCCTTTTACAGGGGTCTCCTGATTCATAACAGCAGCAAAATTACAGTTATGAAGTAGCAATGAAAATACTTTTATGACTGGGGTCGGCACAACATGAGGAACTGTACGGAAGGATCGCGGTATTAGGAAGGTTGCGATTCACTGCTGTGGGACAAGGTGGCACTGCCCCTGTGAATTTCTGAGACTAAAATTCTTTTTTTGGGGGGGGCATCACTGCTCTCCGGCGGTGGGAGTAGGAGGCCCAGCCCCACTGCTGGAATTGAAGCTCCGTCCCAGTGGGCCGCAGTCCCGCGCACAACCACTACGCCACCGGGGCTCAGCCCTATAATTCTTTACAAGAATAGAAAGCCTTTATTTTCTCCTGAGGAGTACCGGTGATTTTGAACTTCTAATCTTGCAGTCAGCAACCCCGTGCATAACCCATCATGCCACCAGGGCTCCTTCCTTAGGGATGCCACTTTTAAATTAAGTCAGATAAACTTTGAAGCCGTGATTCCCATCTTTATGAATACCCTTATCTTTCTGACTTGGCCTATGGACTGAAAAGCAATGTGTGCCCTGGAATTCAGGTTAAAGACACTCTCAACACTCACTGCCTAGTGTGAATACAGGGGCTAATACGAATACTTCGCCAGATGTTAAGTAGAGCTAGCAGTCTGCGTCATTTATGAGTGATATTCTTGAATTAGCATAAGAGAAGAGCTTAGGGAGATGATGAAAGGTCTCCCAAGCTGCCAATCTGCATGTTATCTATTTGTCTTTATTGTATCCAAAGTACAGCATCATTTAAAAAGTATTTTAAAATAAATCCACAGTAATGATAGAGCCCATCAGTGTATCCAGAACACCTCAGCAATCTATTAGAGAAATGATTTTAAGTCGATGATTTCAGAAGCCTCTCTTTGTCCTGGAAGCTCATACCGTCATAGCTACCTCCCTTTGTTCTGATTCCATGCTCATTAAACAAGCTTCTAGTGAAACATCTGCTACCGCAAATATTGGGTCTGATTACCTGGTACAATCAAGCAAACTAATAACCATTCCAAGTAGAACAAAGAAAGAGAAAAAAACCACTGGGAAACCAGGCTCATCCAATATCAACAGCGACTGTCTTGGGGGTGCTCAGCTCAGTTCTTTTTTCAGGCAACATGTATACTGTTTGTGTTAATGCGGGTAGACTAGAGAAACAAATCCATAGACACGCATATGGATATAAGGGTACGGTTTATATATTAGAGAAATAGGACATTAAGAAAGCATCCCAACCCAGTCCAGTTCAAAGTCATAAGTCCAATATTAGTCCATAAACCTGATATCAGTTTATAAAGTTTCTTCCAACTCACGAAGTCACAGGCCAGTGGGTGCAGCGTCCTGGCACTGGCAGGGGTCTCCCCAGGGCTCTTCGCTTCCAGGACTCAGGGTCCATCAGCAGCATCCAGTGGGGTAGAAGCAACTCAGCGCTGGCAGGGGCCTCCACATGGCTTCTCCAGCTTCAGAAGTTTGGTTCCATCAAGGTAAGGCCGTGTAGCTTCTCCTCTGGCTCCTCCAGCTCTTCAGACATTGCCATCTTGTATTGTTCATAGTTCGTTGTCTCTGAGACTAACTCCCAACAACTGGGGAGATAGCTTCTCATCTCCATGAGGGAAATATCGAGAGAGTTCCCAGAAGTCTCAGGAGAAAGCCATGCCCACACGGAGGCCTCATTGGCTACTCAATGGCTGTCTCCAGATTAACAGGCTAGACTCCACCCCTACATCTCCATCATGAAATTGACATAAGCACATGACCACCACACTGTTTCTCCAACAATACTAATCGACTACATGCAGGCAATCTATAATTTTTAGGGCACGTGACATCTCATACCAAAATGAATAACATAGAACTCTATCATCTACTTTTCAGATAACTATCTCATAAAATAACCTTCCGGAAAACTGGAAGGCCAAATAGAGTTACCATTCCAAGTCCCTGAATTAACCCCAGGGAAAGAGCTAACACATATATTTTTAAAAAACATTGTCCAGGCTGAGCCCTGGTGGCGTAGTGGTTGTGCACAGGACTGCGGCCCACTGGGTTGGAGGTTCAAATCCAGCAGCAGCTCTCCAGGAGCAAATCTGGGCCTCCTACTCCCACCACCAGAGGGCAGTGATGCCCCCCCCCAAAAAAAACAATGGCAAAAAGATGAAGCACTAAGCAAATGGATTATACTTAAACAAGACTGATTCCAAATCAAAATAGCTAGTTATGCTCACATCATGATTCTAGACTATAGGGTCTAGAAGTACTTTTGTATTAAGAAAGGGTGCTTTTTGACATTAGGATGGCACATTTCAACCACTTTAAAGGACCTTCATCCATCCAATTATGTTGAATGGTCTGAACCTCTGAAGACTTGATATACCTGCATTTATGTTATTAACATAGTCTAAAGCAGTGGTTCTCAACTTTCCTAATGGTACAGCTCTTTAATACAGTTTCTCATGTTGTAGTGACCACCTTCCCCAACCATAGAATTATTTTCATTGTTACTTCATAACTGTAATATTTCTACTGTTATGAATTGAGCCATCCCTGTGAAAGGGTCGTTCGAACCTCAAAGGGGTTGCAACCCACCGGGTGAGAACTGCTGGCCTAAAGCAATCCCTGTGTATCAGTATTCTGTTGGTACTTAAGCTAACGACTAAATAAGAATTCAATTTATTGACAGTCTAAAAGAAGACTGTGATAGTTAGGTTTATTGTGCTCAGTCTCTATAGGAACATGTGGGCAGAGTTTAATCAGGTTACGGCTTGATTGGAGTGCAACCTATATAAATACTTGTCACCACCATCTGTCTTTTCCCTGTTGATTGCACCGGTGTGCTGCTGCTTGAGGTAATTCTTTGCCTCAGCTGAGTGCTGCACTACTTGTGGACCAAGCCAACCCAGAGATCTGTAACTAGAGCTTGAGGCACCTTTGAGGCCTGCTTCCCAAGGCTGCTGCTGCTGTGTACATCCCTTGAGTTCCAGGCTGGCGGATCTCTTAGTGCAGTGCATTGAGTTTGAGATTCCATCTGGTCCTGCTTTGCTAAGCTCCCTCTCCTGACTGGTGCTGCCTGACCCTGCTGCCTGCTGCCTGAGGGCAGTCTCTGTCTGAGGGCAGACTCCATTGTCTTCTTCCTTGACCTTGGACCTGCAGCTTGTGGTTGCAGGACATTCAGTATGTTAACTGTTCCATGAAGCGAGTTGAATTGAGCCCTCTCTACTGCTGTGTGGATTAATTAGCCATTATATTCCTTCTTAGTGTATGAACATAGTTTTGTTTCTCTAGAGAACCCTGCCTAACACAATTGAAACACATTGAAAGAAGAATCCGGGCTTAGGGGGCCTATGTCAAGGAACTCAGACTGATCTAATGCTACATTCCTGCATCAGTGTCCTACCCCCTTAGTAACCATTGCTATAAATATTCCCCAGGCTTCTGTTTGTATATGTTAGAAAACTAGAGTAGATCTTTTTTTTTCTCCCTCACTGCCCTGGTGGAAGTAGGAAGCCCAGCCTTGCTCCTGGAGAGCTGTTGCTGGATTTGAACCGTCAACCCTGTGGGCCGCAGTCCCACACACGACCACTGTGCCATCAGGGCTCAGCTAGAGTAAATCTTTATAAGTATAGTGCATTTCTTCTTGAGTCATCATCTGCACCTCACCTTTAGGAACTTTCTGAGAGGTCTAGAGGAAATAATGGGTCTGGGGGGTGAGGTGTTTCCTGGGGGTTCTCACCCCCCTCAGCAATGCTCCAGAAGGCGCAGTTTGCTTGACTAGCATGCACTGCTAGAGATCCGCCAGCCTGCAGCTCAAGTAATGTACACACCAGCTGCAAGGGGAAGCAGGCCTCGAAAGCGCCTCAAGCCCTAGTCACAGGAGCCTGGGGTTGGCCCACAGGTAGTCAGCCCTCAGTGGAGACAAAGAACTGGCTCCAGCAGCAGCACTCTGGTCCATCAAGGGGGAGGAAGACAGACAGGGAGCCGGTGGTGAGAAGTGTCTACATCGGTTGCCCTCCCATCAAGATGCAACCTGATTAAGCCCTGCCCACATGTTCCTTTGGGGATCTCGTTGGCACAATAAATCCAAGTATCACAATAACATAGTCTAAAAGCTCATCAAAGTTTGAAATGATACTACTTTTGTCTTTATGTTAAGTTATAATGTGTATTGAAATCTTCAAACTTTGATCTTACCGGCGAATGTTTCAAGTCCTTCTCACTTTCCATAAGCAACAGTGTGTCCTCTGTCACATGTACAACAGCTTAATGTGAACGAAGAAAGTCCTCACAACTGGACTACTAGGTGACGTCCTGATCATAAGGGTGAAAAGGGAAGTGTCAGGGTGTCATCCTGCGGGACTCCACATTTGACTCTCACAAATCTGCTCCACCAGACCTCTTTAACTAGTCGAAAAGCAAGGGTGTTACCTTGAGGACTAAGGTGTACCTGACCCAACACCTGGTGTTTTCCATCGCCTCCTGTGCGTGTGAAAGTTGGACATCGAGTGGGGAAGGTCAAAGAACTGGTGTCTTTGACTTGTGCTGCTGGTGACGAACATTGAAAGTGTCCTGTGCTACCGAGAAGTACGGTCAGAATGCGCTTTGGGAGCAAGGTGATGAGACCTTGTCCTCAGAACTTTGGGCATGTGATCAGGAGAGACCTGTCCCTGGAAAAGGATATCATGTGAAAACGAGGAAGACCCTGGGCTAGGTGGATGTATACAGTGGCTGCGACAGTGGGCTCAAACATAAGATCAGTTGTGAACATCGCAGAGGACTGGGTGATATTTCATTCTGCTGTACAGGTGAGTATGGGTCAGAACTGCCTCGATGGCATGTAGCAACAACAAGGTCAATTTCATATGTGTCATATAATATGACACCATCATGAAGGTAGTATCTTCCTTTTACAGTTTCTGGGGATTAGAGAGTATGGAATCTTAAAGAACCGCCTTAAATATTTTCTTCTGAAGCATGGGATACAAGGGCAGGGCAAAGGGAATTCCTGAAAGGGAGGCTGTGCTATAGATTTGGAGAAAGCCCTCATTCAGATTGAAGAAAGCAAACTCTGAGGAGGGTGGTAGAATGGACTATCTGGTTAACAATTACGTAGAAAACTGGGCTAACAGAAAGCACTCAGAAATATCTAAAGGTATGCTAGGGAGGGAAATAAAAGATTTTAAGTTAGGGAAGGGAAAAAATGAAAAGCAATGTGGAATATATTTTTTTGGTTTTTTGTTTTTGTTTTTGTTTTTGGGGCATCACTGCCCTCTGGTGGTGGGAGTAGGAGGCCCAGCCTTGCTGCTGGAGTTAAACCTCCAACTCAGTGGGTCGCAGTCCTGTGCACAACCACTATGTCACCGGGGCTCAGCCCCGAATATTTTTTTTTTTAAGGAAAGGGATTGTATCATGTAAGAGCATGCCAAATTTGGGTGCATTTGGCATGACTGAGAAGACAGACACTGCTACAGGTTGTACTCCATATTGCTTTTAACACCCCCTTTCAGGATGCTTTCCTTCTGCTTGTCATTAGCTTTGAACGTAGAGGTTTACAGCTGTCATTTTCAGAAGTGTTTGCAGAGGGGCTTGAGAAATGGCAGAGTTCAACTACATAAAGGGAAAAACTCATTTTCTTTGCAAGCTGTAACACAGAAGATTGCAATAATGATTGTTTAGGGAATATTCCAGGAAAAAGTTCTTGCAGACAGTTGCAAAAACTGAAACATGTTAGAAAATATATAGTTAATGCTTTACTTAAGAGGTCAGACAGGGTGGAGGCACTCTAAAACTGATTAACACAAGGTTTACGGGACATATTTTTTGGACACATTTCAATTTCCTTAACGAAAATTAGGGCTGAGCCCCGGTGGGGTGTAGTGGTTGTGCATGGGACTGCGGCCCACTGGGTTGGAGTTTCAGCAGTGGCTCCACAGGAGCAAAGGCTGGGCCTCCTACTCCTACCACCAGAGGGCAGTGATGCCCAAAAAAACAAAAACAAAAAGAAAATGACAGAAACCGTGTACATTCATCTCTTAACATTTATGTGGACTTTTATCCATGAGACAAACATGTATCCAAATTTATTTTCTTCTAATCTCAAAATTCTCTGTGTGGTATACCTATCCCTGTGGATGTGAATGTTTAAGTTGAGTAAATCAGTTTAATTCGTGGAAACAACAAATGGAAAAATAAAAAAGGCTGCAGAGATTATCATACTGATCCACCCAAGTGACTTTTATGATTTTACATAAATATATGGTATCACAGTTTCATTTTTAAGTTAGCAATGTGTAATTTTGTTGGTTGTAAATTTAAAAAAGTTGTTTCTTTTATTATTATTTTTTTTATTTAGGCATCATTGCCCTCTGGTGGGAGTGGGAGGCCCAGCCTTGCTGCTGCTCGATTTGAACCGCCAAGCCAGTCGGCTGCAGTCCCGCACTCAACCACTATGTTACCGGGGCTCAGCCCCTAAAAAGTTGTTTTTAAAAGAAAATGTGTGGTTTCATTCATCTGTCAATTTGACGCATATTTATGGATAGTATAAGAACTGTTTGCAAACCTAGTGTTAAGCATGACTGTTGTAGGTTTAAATCAAAACCCCATTGTTGAATTAAACTTGTCAGAAGTTCTTCTTTCTGCCTTCTTAAGAGTGAAACCTATGATTTAGAGGTATACCTTCTGTGAAACTTTAACCACCTCAGCAAATGGTAGGGAAGAAAGAATATGGTTTGTGAAAAAAGGTTTGTCAGTAAATGTTTGTCAAGATAGTTTCAGAAGGAAAAAAAAGATAGTTTCAGAAAACTGCTTACCCAGAAGGCCTCAGGAATAATGTATATATAGCTTTATGAATTGACACTGTTAGAATAAATATCAGCTGTGTTTCATTTCAATTTATGGTTGTCTGTAGCCATGTATGATCAATCCCAAGCTCCAATAGTCGTAGTCACATACTCCTTCCCCAACTTGGGTGTATGAGAAGCATTACTGACTATCCCTTCAGAAGGTGGGTGCATCTTAGTGAAACCTAACTCAATGCTACCTCAACTCGACTCTCTCTTCCTGCAATAAAGCTGTTTGCTGCCATTGTAACAAAATTCCAGGGGTGCTCTTTGAATATATATATATACATATATATATGAAAAAGAAATGAATTTAACCCATAGCTTCTACATTCAAAAAACAGTTGAATGAGCATGTTATTTAGAAAGATAAGTTACCAGGGGGGGAAAAAAAGAGTTGAAAAGTGAACGGTTCATATTTCTAGCCTTAGCTTTGGAGAGGTGATAGCCATTACTCTGATTAAAAGTTTAATTGAATTGTAAAGAACATTCAGGAAAGAAATCCCTGCTCAGGCTCAACCAATCACCTAACAAGCTGTGCTTTTGAAATAAAGAGATGTTAGAAGGTTCAGAGGAAAGTAGGATACCAACATCTTCAAATATATATACCGTATTTTTTGAACCATAAGACACAACAGATGTTGTGTCACTGACACAATTACACTGACGTGAGTGAGGGGGGGTTGGAGTGGAGACCCGAAGCCCATCTGTAGACAACTGGACATCCCTCCATAGAAGGGTTACAAGGAAGAGACAATCCAGCCATCATGCAGTCTAGCACTGACGAAGCACACCATTCCTCTGGTTCCAGAATACCTCCCCGCAGCACCCTCCACCCCCGCCCCACTACCATCACCCAGTCTACCTTCCAAATCCAGCTGGTACAGACCAGGCTTTCAACACATGGAATTCAAGACAGCTAGAACCTTCAGGAAGAGTATCCATATCATGAGGGTAGGGAGTTGGGACAGGGACGGGGTGGGAAGGGAAGAAAGGAAGAAACCATCACAAAGATGGATATATATATATATAGCCCACCCCCCAGAGGGGCAAACAGCAAATGTGGGTGAAGGGGGACAATGGACAGTGTAAGAAGTGAAAATAACGAAAAGTCCTTCACTACCGCCAATAAAGTATATCCTCTTCACCCCTAAAAAAAAAAGAAAGAAAAAGAAAAGAACAACAATCATATATGATTGATCAAGGATTTATGAAGGTGGGAGGGGTGGCGAGGGGAAAAAAGAGGAGCCGATCGCAAGGGTCCACGTAGAAAAGAAGTGCTTTGGAAATGTTGATGGCAGCGTATGTACAAGTGTGCTCAATACAGTTGAATGCCGTATTGTCATAAGGTTTGTAAGACCCCTCCCAATAAAATGATTAAAAAAAAAAAAAAGACGCACCCGAGCATAAAATGCACCCACTGTTTAGAGCAAGAGAACAAGAAAAAAATATTCGGAACCAGAGTAGCGGTATATTAAAATATTTATTCATATAAAACAAAGCGTGGTAATATTTAAGAACGTGAACTCAACAGTGGTGTGAAGAACCGTCACCACGTTCATTCACAAATGGGGCGAGGCGTGCGCTGTGCCGACCCCGTGGCCTGACCGACACGGAGCCTCCAGGGGGCGGGGCTTCCCCGGCACGC
>PVJH01027137.1:0-29069 GCA_004026705.1 Nesogale talazaci | reverse complement strand
TTTGTCCTAAATATTTTACCATGTATAATCCTGAAATTTCCTTAAAAATGCTTCAACTATGTATAAACCTGAAAGTTCCTTAAAAATGTTTAAACTAGCTCTTGAATATTATAGAAATTTGTTAATCTAGTGAAATAAACAATATATATGCAGAAAAATGTAAAACCAGCAATGGAAATGTTCAAAGATCAATTGTATTACTCACACTACTCATTGGAATTCTGATATTTTTGGAAGAATGCATTTTGTCAGTGATCATTTTCATCTTATTTTCCTGATAACGCTAAGTGAGGTACATCAATATCTGAGGTATATGTCCTTTGTGAGTTCACAATTCTTACTTGTACGTAGAAGTGTTCATGTTATTTATAAGGAAATCTTCATGTTATCTCCTCCAGAAAGCCAAGCCAGGCAGACTTCTATCAAGGGGAACAGAATATGTAATGAAGAATTCAACATCCTATGTTTATGATGCTCAAATAATGCTATCATTTTCTGCAAAAGGAGTTTGGAGAAAAGATACGCTTTAAAGCACAGACATTGGGCTGAGCCCCGGTGGCGTAGTGGTTGTGCGCGGGACTGCGGCCCACTGGGATGGAGGTTCAATTCTAGCTCACAGGAGGAAAGGCTGGGCCCCCTACTCCCACTACCAGAGGGCAGTGATGCCTAAAAAAAAAAAAAACTGAAAAAAAAAAAGCACAGACATTGAGATTGTTACTCCTTCCTTGACAAATCTTGGAACTGTTCTGAATTGCTACTACATTTCTTTTTAAATGGTTATAAATAGCAACAAAGACAATTTTTAAATTTTTGTCAAAGGTCACATTGTATAGTAATATGCCCACACCGTTTATTATAATTATATTCATAATTTTCATTGATCAAATATAACTTATTAATATCCTCATGAATTAATATACCCTATATTTTCATTATTTCATATTTTCTTGTCCAATATTGTGTAAATTTAAGTTCTCTGTGTCCTTGAAATGAAATGTGGCCATATGGCATCTTTTCTGGATCCAAATTTTATAAGTCAATATGCTTACCACCTTCTCTGTCAGTCTGAATCTGATTGATGTCAGTATATCAAATCCCAGGTCAATTGTGATGTAGAATGAACAAGATAAACCTAGGGTGAGATTTTAAAATCATTTTACCACAGCATCACCTATATCATTGTAACAGATTACTATGACAAATATAAACACAATTTTCTGAAGAAAGTACTTACTTACATGAAGACACTTTTTTTGCTAACGTTTTCCTTTGACTATATCATACGTTTTAATAGATAAGAATACATATTCATGGATTTATAGAATTTAGTTTCTAATATAAAACCCTAAGCATTGCTTCTAAGACTTTTGCTTCTAATACATTGCTTCTAAGACTTCTAAGATCAAGTGTAAAACCCTAAACACAAGTTTAGCATTTGACTATGAAATAGTGAGAAAATAGCCTAAATTATTAATAATGATAATGGTAATATGAAATATTTATTCTCAAATATTTATTTCTGTACTTTCACATTGTTCTTCAATATTTGTTCCATATGCATTGTTATATATGCCACAATTTAGGACATCTCTTATTTTTTCTTATAAATATTCTATTCCTACTTTATGATCAATATTGGTCTTCCAGTCTTGTTGTTCTCCTCTGGGTTGACAAGAGAAAAAAATTTAGAGGTACTCATGGTTGTAAGAAATAATTTTATATCAAAGAGTAATTGTACAGTAAGAAAGCATCCCAGCCCAGTCCAGTTCAAGTCCATAAGTCCATTATCAGTTCATATGTCGATATCAAATGATAAATTCCTCTTTGGACCCACACAACATATGCAATGACACTGAATTCAGGAAGATCACAGGCCAGTGGGGAATAGGTCTTATAGATCCAGTGGCAGTATAAATATCTTTACATTGACAGGAGTCTAGACGTGGTTCCTTCAGCTCCAGAGCTCTAGAATAGCAACATATATCTTGTCAACAGGAAAGTCTCTCTGGGAGTGAGTGTGTCCCAGCTTACTATTTATCACCTCCAGCTAGCTATTTATCTCTTGAGCACCTCTAAATGAGGTTATCAAGCTGAGACCTGATTGACCAACTAAACCCCACCCCTTAACTCTTGATAATCTCATGCTGGCAAAAGATTATACAACTACAAAAGTCCATTCTATGTCAACATGACATTTTCACACAACTCTTTAGCCATACACAATTTTCAATCAAGCAATAATGAAATCATATCTGTACCTAAAAGGATAAAAATAAAATGCATGCCATTCAATATATACCATCATCATTTAAAATAGCATTCTATAAGAGAGCAAAATATATTCTAGCCTAATAATTGTAGTTAAGCAACATATATACCTTAATCCTATGAATATATTGCCATAACTATGAAAGTTGGTAAGCCATCCACTTCATGCTTTCACTTTCCCAATTTTAGGTATCCAATTTCTATACTGCTCACTTTTATAAACCCAGCGTTCTGAAGAGACAATCATATTATTTAATGTGAAGTGTCTTCATCCCAGCTGGATCCTTGTGAAGACTGCATCCATTAGCAAAGTCAAATTAGGACAGGTGGCCCATAAAATCAGCAGCAATATGTACCATTCACAGACTCAAATATCTTCTCTTCCTGGTCAACCCCCTATGGGCTGCCTCACTTAGCCTCACCAGAGTGCCCACTGGCTGCCTTATCATTGTACCAGGGACCCAATAATAAGTAGGTTTATTGCAACACCTGTTCAATGGGAACTAATGGGATTAGTAGGGTCACAGTTTGGAAGGCAAAGAGGTAAATGCTTCAGCAAAGCCTGCCCTCTCTCTCTTGCTCTCTCATGATCAGACAAGAGTGTGACTGTTTTAGCTAGTTCTCTGCCTCAATATGTGAGCTACACTACATGTGGGACAGCCTGTCACTACATCTTGAGATCTGCTTCATCACACTGCTATGATATATATCACTTGAACTGGAAGCTGGGATACTGTTATCTTGCACTGCTTGAGTTCTGTAACCCATCTTGAGTTCAGTATCCCATCTTAGCTTCACTAAACTCTCAAGCTGCTGACTTTGAGGCTCTGCAGGTGTGCTGTCTGCTGGTATCCCAAACTTGGGGATTGGGGATTGACTTTACCTCTAATCTGTTTTCTGCCTGTGGATGAACTTCCCACATTGCCCAAGGGACAACTCAATTATCTGCTTCCTTGACCTTAGTCCCAGCATCCCTCAAGACTTGAAGGACTTACAGTATATTAACTGTTCCACAGAAGTGAGTTGAACTGAGTCCTCTGTATTTCTGTGTGGCCTAATTTGCTGTTATACTTCTTCATGCTGTATCTATCACTCGACCAATCTTTCTATCATCTATCTATCACCTCTCTATCTATCTGTCATTTATCATCTATCTATCAAATCATGTATGTCCTGGTTTTGTTCTTTAGAGAACCCTAACACAGTCCTCATCACAAATTCTCAACAACCCCAGGACCTTGGGCTAGGGCAAGATCTTCATAGCAGTCAACCTGTTCTCATCTTCTTGTCTAGTTCCTGTAAATCAAGTCCACAGGTGTCGGTGACCAGACTCATCCCATCTCTATATTCCTGCATTTTGCTAACTATCATGTAACAAGTGGATGCAGCTGGTCATCAAGCAAGCACTTCAGCAAGCCCACAGGCTCCCTGTAACAGTTCAGTCCAGATTTTTTTTTCAGTTTCTGACAAAAACCCCTAGTTCAAGACTCAAAAAGCCAAAGAAATCCTTTTTCAATCTGTCAACAGCCCCTGGGCAAGTCTCTTAGAACACATATGTTACTCCAAAGCACTGAGTGGGGATAATCTTTTCAGGGCTTTCTTTTCAAGGAAGTCCTAAACCCAATTAAAGATCAAACTTTAAGTGAACTTACCAGCTCTCTATTTTTACCTTTTCCAATAACCATTATTATTGATCATTGTATCAGCAATAGCTGAAGAAATCAGGGTAGACAAAGTAGTATCAAATCGTAAACACAATTCTTTTTTGTGTGTGGGCATCACTGCCCTCTGGTGAGAGTAGGAGACTCAGTCTTGCTCCTGGAGAGCTGCTGCTGGATTTGAACCTTCAACCCAGTGGGTTGCAGTCCTGCACACAACCACTATGTTACCAGGGCTCAGCCCAAACACAATTCTTAAAACAGTCAAGTTCAATCCTTATCTAATTTCAATCCTTATCTAAACTATTCTAGAGATATATAATATGAGATTAGACCTCTGACAGCATCAAGCCAGAGTCGAGTTTTCTTTCAGTCATTTTGACCATCTGTCAGCCATTTTCACTAAGCAGTTCTGAGAAATTCAAGGGACAATTTTATATATACTATATATATACTATATATATATCCTGATTTCCAAATATATAGTAATTATATTTATTTTCTCCATTTCACACAGGAATAACTGAAGACTAAATCCAATGAAAAGAATCCAAATTTTAATTTTCTATGTTCTTTCCATAAAACAACTCAGTAAAATACATGGCCATATCTTATTTCTGGCTAGCCAAAGAAGAAGCACTATCAAGAGTCAGAGATCAAATAAACCTCCATCCCCCATCTTTATGATGTGTATCTCTAGTACCCCAGTCCCAAGGTACCACAATATGTTAGTCTGGGTTTACTAGAGACAAATTCATAGATACTCATGTGTGTAAGTGTGGCAGTCATGTGCTTATGTTAATTTCATGATTGAAATGTAGGGGTGGAGTCTAGCCTGTTAATCTGGAGATAGCCATTGAGTAACCAATGAGGCCTCTATGTGGGTATGGCTTTCTTCGGAGACTTCTGGGAAATCTCGTGATATTTCCCTCATGAAGATGAGAAGCTATCTTCCCCAGTTGTGGGGAGTTAGTCAGAGAGAGAGGATGAATGATGGACAAGACAAGATGCCAGCAACTGAGAAGCTGGAGGAGCCAGTGGAGAGACTACACGGCTTTGCCCTGATGGAGCCAGACCTCTGAAACTGGGGCAGCCACATGGAGACCTCTGTCAGCGATGATTTGCTTCTGCTGCTGATGGACCCCGAACCCTGGAAGCGAGGAGCCATGGGGAGACCCCTGCCCGCGGCAGGATTCTGTACTCACTGACCTGTGACTTCATGAGTCAGAAGGAGATTTCACAGACTGATTTCGGGCATATGGGTTAATATCGGACTTATGACTTTGAAGTGGACTGGGATCAATGTCCTCTTCCTCTTGTATATAAACCTTTTTCCTATATCTATATATGTGTCTATGAAATTTGTTCCTCTAGCCTACCTGGACTAACATATTATGGTACCTCAGGAGTGGGGTACTAGAGGAAAAATCATAAAGATGGAAAGTAGATGAATGTTTGACTTGTGCCTCGTGGTATTGTTACTTCTTTGCCTAGTCAGAAGTCAGATATGTCCATGCAGTTTACTGAGTTATTTTCTGGAAACCATGTGGGAAGTTAAAGTTTCAATTACTTTGTTTCAATGCTGTCTTTGGTTATTCCTTTATAAAATGGGGATTCTACTCAAGGACAATGGTTAAGAAGGTCAGAATGGATGACCGAAAGCAGGGATCTGCTTTGATGCCTTCAGAGACCTAATTCAATGTTTTTTGTGTAAACAGTAGTTTAGATGAGGATATAGATAAGTTTAATAAGTATTGACCTTAACTGTTTTAAGAATTAAGTTTGATTTCTGACTATGCTGTTTATACTGATTTTTATGCCTGTTATTGTAAATATAAGGATGCATAGACATGTTTATTAGGAAGTACGGAAAGAGTTTGCAAATCCAGTTACCTCAAGCCAAGCATTGAGCTCTGAAGGGTTTTGGATTTAGCGTTAAAGACATCTTTAAAGAGATTAACCCCACCTTGTGCTTAAATGGGGTTAGGCCGCACCTGGAAAGACTTCTCTGAAGAAAGTAGCCCCACCCAGTCTTTCAGAGTATCCAGGATACTTGTAGTCTGAGAGAAGGTCAGACTGACCAATAAAGAAGGATAGAGTCTATTTCCTTGGAAAATCCTGACTGGTGATTGTCATCAGGAGCGAAGGAATCTGGAACCATGAAGATAACTCCTCTCTGGGACTGAATGTTAAAGGAAACCTGTGGCAAACTGAAATGCTTGTTAGGTGACTACCCACATTTACTACTTGTCAGTGAAAGCAGGAGAAATGCGGCAATAAAGAGCCAGGTTGACACAGGAAATAGAGAAGACGAGAGCGGGTTGACTGGTCTGCAGTTCATGACCTAGCATGAGAGAGCTAGGCATGTTGAGAGCTAAGTGGAAAAGGCCACATTGAGTTGACCAGAACCCGACCAGTAGAAGAGAAGCGATTTGAGTCTGTGAAGCGGTGCATATCATTGCTGACTTTATGGATGGCTTGTCCTCATTTGACCTTGCTAATGGATACACACTTCATGAGTTTCCAACTGGAATGAAGATTCTTCATGTTGAAAGATATTATGTGAGTGAGCAATATAGAAATTAGATATCCAAAATGGGGGAATGAAGAAATGAGGTAGTTTGGCTTGCAAACTCTTATGGGTGGTGGAAAATATATTCATAGGATTATAGGATTAAGGTGTAGACATTTTGTAAGGCACAGGATATCTTTTGTTTTGTTCACTTATAGAATTTTATTTTTAAATGATGGTGACACATGTTGAATTATATGCATTTTAGTTTTATCCTGTTAGGTATAGATACGATTTTATTGTTTATTTGAGAGTTACATATGGTTACAGAATTATGTGAAAGTATAAAATTAACAAGAGGTGGTCTGTGGCAGTCATGTGCTTATGTTAATTTTATGATTGAAATGTAGGGGTGGAGTCTATCCTGTTAATTTGGAGCTAGCCATTGAGTAGTCGATGAGGCCTCTATGTGGGCATGGCTTTCTTCTGAGACTTCTGGGAAATCTCGTGATATTTCCCTCATGAAGATGAGAAGCTATCTTCCCCAGTTGTGGGGAGTTAGTCAGAGAGAGAGGATGAATGATGGACAAGACAAGGTGGCAGCAACTGAGAAGCTGGAGGAGCCAGCGTAGAGACTACACGGCTTTGCCCTGATGGAGCCAGACCTCTGAAACTGGGGCAGCCACATGGAGACCTCTGTCAGCGATGAGTTGCTTCTGCTGTTGATGGTTCCCGAACCCTGGAAGCGAGGAGCCATGAGGAGGTCCCTGCCAATGCCAGGATTCTGCACCCACTGACCTGTGACTTCATGAGTCAGAAGGAGACTTCACAGACTGATTTCGGGCATATGGGTTAATATAGGACTTATGACTTTGAAGTGGTCTGGGCTCAATGTCCTCTTCCTCTTGCATATAAACCTTTTCCCTATATCTATACGATGTGTCTATGAAATTTGTTCCTCTAGCCTACCCAGACTAACACAGTAAGAGATTACTTTATATCAAAGAGTAATTGTCTATTAAGGAACCATCCCAGCCCAGTCCAATTCAAGTCCATAAGTCCAATATTAACCCATATGTCTGATACCAACCTATAAATTCCTCTTGAGATTCGTGCACCATATGTAATGATGTTGAATGCAGAAAGATCGCAGATCAGTGGAAAGTGTATTGTGTCCAGTGGCAGTGGGAGAATCTCAGCACTGGCAGAGGTCTCCACATGACTTCTTCAGTTCCAGGGCTCGAGAGTATATCCATGTGTGGTGGTCATGTGCTTATGTTAATTTCATGATTGAGATGTAGGGGTGGAGTCTGATCTGTTAATATAGAGATAGCCATTGCATAGCCAATGAGGCCTCCGTGTAGGCATGACTTTCTCCTCAGACTTCTGGGAAATCTCGCAATATCTCCCTGATGGAGATGAGAAGCTATCTCCCCATTGTCTGAGAGTTGATGAACTATGAACAAAACAAGATGGCAGCGTCCAAGGAGCTGAAGGAGCTGGAAGAGAAGCCACGCGGCCTTATCTGCTGGAACCAGACCTCTGAAGCTGGAGAAGCTATGTGGAGATCCCTGTCAGCGCTGACTTGCTTCTACCACCACTGGATCCTGTTGATGGACCCTGAGTCCTGAAAGTGAGGAGCCATGGGGAGACCCCTGCTGGGACTCTGCACCCACTGGACTGTGACTTTGTGAGTCGGAAGGAGACTTTATAGACTGATATTGGGCATATGGGCTAATATCGGACGTAGGACTTTGAACTGGACTGGGATGGGATACTTTCTCAATGTTGCATTCCTCTTGTAAATAAACCTTTCACACATGGGTATAAGGAGATGAGAATCTGTGTGTGTGTGTCTGTGAATTTGTTTCTCTATTCTACCCAGACTAACACACCATATGTTTTCTCAACAGGTATGTCTCACAGGAAATATGTGTGCCTCACTTCCAGCTAGCTATTTTTCTCCATAATGCCTCCAAATGAGGTCATCAAGCTGCGACCTTACTAACAGACTAAATTGTGCCTCTTCACGCTTGGCAATCTCAAGTGCACCAGATCATGTTTTGTTCTTATTGTTTATTTAACTGATTTTTCTTTTGATATGAGTTTGGCTTATAATATCAATAATCTGACGAATTTAAAGCATTCAAGATAAAAGTGATATTTCAAAAACAAGACAAAACAAATTTTGTTTTTGTTGTAACTTTGGATGTTATCCGGAGTAAGTAGGTCCTGAAAAGGGACAGTATACTCCATTAAGAGAAGGATAAGCAACAAAGGAATGACCATTCACATGATGAAATGACACAGGCTGCAACAATGATACAAACCTAAGAGCAATCCTGAGGATGGTCTCGGACTGATTTGTTGGACATGGAATTGCTGGGAGTCAGAATCAACCTGTCAGCACCTAACAATGCCAGCATCGAGTACTGTGTTGATTTTAATTATTTCTGTAATGATGATGCTCTATTGTTATAAATGACAATCATGCTGTCACCGATAATAGAAGCATGAATAATTCAGCAAGTATCTGTTCAATAATGACCATCCTCTAAGTTTGATTAACTTTCTTGTTTTTATGGACAATTAAGAAAACTAAGCTTTAGTTTTAAAACAAAAATATGTACTTGTACTAAATGAACACCTAACAACAGTATAAAAGTGTGTTATGCATTCCTTTTTAAATTCTTGGCAGACAATGTGACTTTCACTTTAAGTGAACGCTTGCGCAAGCAAAATTGAAAAGTGCATATTCCAATGTATTGAAACAATCTCTACTTCACTATAACTGAAAATTCACTATATATCTCTTTTTTAGAAAGTGGTCTTATGGAATATTCTTAATGCTATTGCTTTAACATTATAAATATACAATACTATTCTAATCACAAAAAATATTAAGATCCTCTTTGACAATCATTTGACATACAAGATGTCATATTTCTTAATGGTCACAGTTTGTAAACCTATAGTATAAACCATATAGATGTTCTAACATATAATGGGAAAAGAAAAGGACTGTATTGTTCAGTATAATACATTTAATCTCAATTCTTTTAGTGTTTCTGTAGAGAATATAAAATTAAGGATGGATGGGCATCCATTGATACACATTCTCATTGTGTGCATTTTATTCCTAGCCATACTGCTTGTTTACAATGTGATTGTATTTGAAGTTAGGATGATCTAATGGCTACATTAGCATCAATACTGATTAACATAGGTACAGAAGGTAATTAATTTAAGAATAGAATTTAGGGATAAAAACAGGTTTAAAGTTTTTCAGAAAGAAGAACTATTACCTATTAAACACCTTCAAAAGCGAGTCTTCTCAAATGTAGGAATATAGTACTGAATCAACAATGTGCTTAGCATGAATTTGCCTCAAGAAATGTGTAATGTACACAGATTTGATTCAGTTTTAATGTGTAAGGTCTATGCTCACAGCAGAAACAACTATTTAAAGTATATTTATCAGGAATTTTACATAGATAAATATTTTGGTGGGGGTCCCCAAAAGTAATTTTAACTAAGCATAGAATTGCAGTTTTTCTGGAAAAAATATTGATATATTTATATATATCTTACCTCTTTTAGAGTATAACATTTAACATGATTGAATCTCTCAGTTTTACAAGCTTACACATGAGTGAGTCTCTAACATTTGAAATGATAATTTAACAAGATTCCTAATCTGAATTTTTATGTTGATATATTGAGTGCACATCATCAACGTCATTTCACTGTGGCATATTACATAAATAAAGTGAACACAGACTTAAAAGTCCCTATTGGTGTTCTTATTTCCTAGAACCTAAAACAAAACCAACCAATTAAACAAACAAAAAATACAAATTCACTACCACTGAAAACAGTTCAAGTCATAATATCCATATTAGACAGATAGTATAGATTTATACTTATTTATTTAAATTCTTATTAATTGAATTCATTATCCTATGGAGAATTTTGTCATGGCATACATATTATCTATACATACATATGTATGAATATATGAATAAAGGTTGTGTATGTTTTAAGACTATTTCTGAAATTTGGCATTTATGAACAAAATGATACAGAAAAGTAAATGCCAAAATGACCATCTTGCAAGTATTACTTTTCTTTTGCCTACTAAGGTTTTTTGGGTGGTGGGGCATCACTGCCATCTGGTGGTGGGAGTAGGAGGCCCAGTCTTTGCTCCCGTGGAACTGCTGCTGGAATTGAACCTCCATCTCAATGGGCCACAGTTCAGTGCACAACCACTGCGCCACCTGGACTCAGCCCCTACTAAGTTTTGCCAATTAGATAGAGAATATCATAGGAAGATTTGAGGCACATTTATAAGGAACAACAGTACTGAGAGCAATCCAATGATGTCTAAATGTTTTTGTGATGTTGTCAACATTGATGGAATCTTTTGTCATAGGAGTTTTTTTAGGAGACAGGACATATACTGCTTTCCATTTGTATACTTCCTGTGGCAGTCATGTGCTTATATTAATTTTATGATTGAAATGTAGAGGTGGAGTCTAGCCTGTTAATCTGGAGATAGCCATTGACCAATGGCCTCTATGAGTAACCAATGAGGCCTCTATGTGGGTATGGCTTTCTTTGGAGACTTCTGGGAAATCTCATGATATTTCCCTCATGAAGATGAGAAGCTATCTTCCCCAGTTGTTGGGAGTTAGTCTCAGAGGCGATGAGTCACGGAAAAGACAAGATGGCAGCGTCCGAGAAGCTGGAGGAGCCAGCAGAGAGACGACATGGCTTTGCCCTAATGGAGCGAGACCTCTGAAGCTGGAGGGGCATGCTGTTGATGGACCTGAGCCCTGAAGCGAGGAGCCATGGGGAGACCCCTGCCAGTGCCAGAATTCTGCACCCACTGACCTGTGACTTCGTGAGTCAGAAGGAGACTTTGTAGGCTGATTTCAGGCATATGGGTTAATATCGGACTTATGACTTTGTACTGGACTGGATTGGGATGCCTTCTTAGTGTCACATTCCTTTTGTATATAAACCCTCTCCTTATATCGAAATGCATGTCCTTGAATTTGTTCCTCTAGTCTACCTGGACTAACACACTTCCATTCAACACATTAAATCTGAGATGTGGCTCAGCCAGTATGTTATTTATCTTACATTATCTGGGTAACATCTTCCTTCAGCAAAATGCATTGGATATATATAAATAACCAGTATTAAATTATAAATTATTCGAAAGACACATTGTATAGATTCTAAACCTTACTCTTAAAATGAGTAATCTATAACCGTACTATACTACTTCAACTCTATAATGATTAAGATGAATTCAATTTAATATACAAAATTATTGTCAGATTTTCTTGATTCTCAAGAACAGTCATAACAAAGGTAATTAAGTTTTCTATGAAATAATCTTATTCTTGAATTATTCAAAGTAATAAATTATTAATTTTTAATCCAACTTTTCTGAGGTTAATTTGTAGATTTAATTATAGGAATTATTTGCACCCTTTTTCTATCAAGACACAACAAAATGTCAATACCCACTAAGGGTGCAGTTATTGAAAAATGGAAAAATTCAACTATATTTTCCAAAAGTGTGGTGTTTATGAAATCCATGTCATTGCAAATTTGCATATATATAATTTTAATTCCATGTAGTGTATAGAGTTCTGCAAAAACACACACCTATCAGTTGGTGTACTCTATAAGTTTTTGTGTTGTTATCATCAGTATTTCAAATACCAATAGAGCAACCCATAATGGATGGGTTTTAGTGAATTTTCAATACTTTGAAAAATAAATATTTGATACTGCCAAATGATGAGGCCACCAAATTTTAAGACACTGAAAATATGACAAGATATGAGTTTCCTCCTTAAAGCAGAGATGGACATAATGATGCAGATAAAGCAAATTTTGCACACTTTCACATGCTGATATGGCATGACTCAAAATGACAAAAACAACAGCAAACATTTATTAACATTTGGAACAAGCAAAGCAGAATGTAAAATTATCGCAAGATCAGAAACTTTAAAAATGAAATAGGATATTTGAAAATCGGTAGCTGAGCTGAAAGTATTGAGCACAAAAGAATTGTATTGGCTATTTTGTATAGAACAAGCACAGGATCTGTCATGTGTTTAAAATTAAGTTGAAAAGAAATGACGTGGCTCTATAATGTAAAAGATCACCTCAAAGATGTACCTAAACCTAAGGGTCTCAGTGAGAGGAATATTTTCTCTAGGAGGCCCATTAGATATTAAAATTACTCAAAAGTATGCATCAATCAATCACAAATGCCAATGTTTAAGAAATTCAATGTTTTTACCAAATTCTGAAGTCTAAAGTGGATTAATCATGGTACTAAGATACTTGCTTATTATTGGTGATAGACATGCAAGAGTGGGAAACCCAGACTTCCAAAATCCAACCAAATTTTGCTATTGATGTTGACACAGTGACTGAATGGGACAGGGTAGAACTGCCTGTGAGTATCTTTGACTATGACTGTGTGAGAATGGAAAGTCCCATCTTTCATCTCTGGAGCAGATTGTGGTGATAGTAGAAATGGCACTGTGACACCAGAGAGCACATGAAGAATTTTATATCATCAAGGCCTCATTCATCACAAATGCATTTTATGAAAAACATGAATGGTGAGTCTGATAGCTAGGTTTTGTGTCAACTTAACAGGATTCTTGGTAGACACAGCTAGGGTCTTGTGGTCTCCCATGCTATGACTTAGTACAATGTTGTCATGTCTATACGGGACCTACAGGAAGCATCCAATCACTAGTAAGAAGATCAAGGTAGAATCTGCACCCCTTGCTCAGGTCACAGCCCTGACACAATTTAAAGAAACTTCCTCCAGGGTATAGTAGACACTATGGAAAACTGGACTAACCCTTTGCTGCCTCTTGATCCTACATCCAGTTGACTGAGCCACAGTTCATTGAACCTGACCTCACAATCCTTCAGACACGATCAACCTACCATCTAGCCTTATGACCCTGGGTTCATGTTCTGCTGAAGACATTACTCAATGATCTCCCTGACAGTCTTGAAATCGTCAGCATCTGAAGTTGTTCAGAATCCCTGAGTTTCATAACTGACTTCCAGATGTAGAACCTCTTAGGATCAAACTAGCCAATCCTATAAATGAGTGCTATTTTCTGGAGCTGAATCTTTCGTTCTATATATCTAGTATAAGACAGCAACTCTGCAAATAAACCTTGCTAGATGGAATCCAGAAGAAATAAATCAGCTACATATATGGAAAGACATTATAAAGAAGTTCACTTTAATCAGTCTAAACAAGGCTAGGGGCTGACTGTGAAACCTGCCATGAAATAATCATATGCAAGTTCAAGTTGAAACTGAAGAAATTTAAAGCAAATCCATCTATGAAACACAAATTACTATTCTCAATATATCTCCCCCCCCCCCAGAATTTAGAAGTCATCTCAATAATAGTTTTTACACCATGGACACGAAGGAATGAAACCCAAACTGAGTTTCAAGACTATAGCAAGAACATTATCATAAATAATGCAAAAGGTTATTTAAAAATCCAAAAAAGAAAGAGAAGACACAAATAGATGCCAAGGGAGCTCTAAAGCTTTCTCTGTGAGATAAAGATGCTAAAGTGAATGGAAGAAATGATCAAGTAAAAGACTTCAAAGGGCAGTTTGAGAAGAAAAAGTATAGCATTACAGTAAAATTTTAAAGACTCGCTTAGAAAGCCAAAAAGGACATATGTGCTTGGCTTTGTTTCAGTTGAAAAAAACTGAAGCAAAAACTAAATATGTAATTTGGACTTCTGCATGTGTGGTAGTTACATGTTCTGGTGTCAACTTGAGAATATTAAGAGTGAGAGGGTGGAGTTTAGCCTGTCGATCAGGTCGTAGCTTGACGACCTCATTTGGAGGCAATTGAGAGATGAGAAGCTCTCTGGAGGCCAGACCCACACTCTCTGCTTCATCTTCCTGCTGACAAGACACAGGAAACTACACTGATAGAGCTTGAGCTCTCCAGCTGGGGGAGCCACATGGAGACCTCTGCCAGTGCTGAGTTGCTTCCACTGCCACTGCATACACTAGACTTTCCACTACTGGCCTGTGATCTTCCTGCAGTTGCATGCATTGCATAAATCCGAAGACTAATTTATAAATTGGCATCAGATATATGGCCTAATATCAGACTTACGGGCAATTGATAGGAACTGGGCTGGGATGTTTTCTTGATACATAATTACCCTTTGATATAAAGTTCCCTGTTACACACATATGAGCATATGAGTGTCTCTGGATTTGTTTATGTAGTCAATCCAGACTAACAATGAATGTAATATTGGCATGGATCTCCAAAGGACCAAACTAATCTATCTTAGAAGAAGTATAACAGAATGCTTTTAGAGGCGAGAACAGATAGCCAGAAAGGTTGCTAAAATCAAGATGTCAAGACTTTTCTCCAAGTATATTGAACACATCAGGAGAGACCAGTACTAGAGAAAGACATCCTGCCTAGTAAAGTAAAGGGATGGTTAAAAAGAGGAAGGTCTTTGACAATATGGATTGGCACAGAGGCTGCACTCATGGTAACAAATATAAGAATATTGATGCTGATGGCAGAGCTCTGGACAGTGTTTTCCTGTGGTGTACATACAGTTGTTATGAGTTTAAGTTGACTCGACGACACCTAACAATATCAAAGACAACATGGGCAAAAAAACATCCACACAGACAGTATTGGGGATGGAAGTTTTTTTGGGGGGGTGGTGAGGGGTATGCCTACCAAGTAACAGGGAAAGATCTCCACAAATACTTGAGAGCTTTCAAATGAGGGAATCTCTAGCTCTCTGGAATCTAAAGAAAAAGCACCAAAACTAAGTATATTGAACTTCATTTGTCTTCTTTTTATTGACTTCCAGTGACAACACCAGATTAATTCTGTTCCTGAGTCCTCCCTCTCCAACAAAGTAGACCCATCCCAAGTATCATTTTAATTCACCCAGCCAAACCCATTACCTGGCAGGCTTCTGAGAAACTACATGCTTGTGCATGGTGGATATGGTCACATAATCACTCATCATGAATCAGGAAGCCACACCCAAACAATGGGTTTCTTATCTTCACTTCAGTTTTTATATCCTTTTATTTTAATCCACATTCCTTTTATTCACACATTCTTTTTATGTGCAACCTACCTTCTCTCAGAAAGGTAGGTGCTGGTACCTTGCAGACACAGGCAAACTGTACACATTCGATGCAGCTGTACTTCTTTTGGGTAAGCTATTCTTTTCTCCCTGATCCCTGAGGGCACCAACTCATTTATGCTGCCATAACAACAAAACTACAATGTCCTCACTTAACAGCATATTTTTTGACTCCTTATATATTCTGGATACATAAATATGTCTTGCTACTTCAATCTTTCTTCCTTTCTTCCTTTTTCCTTCATTCTTTTCTTTATATTTCCATTTTCTATCTTAAATCTATCATAAACATATATATATATTTACACAAATTCACCCATACATAAGCAAATACATACATACAAACACATATCATCTCCTTTCGATTTGATTATTTGCATTCACTATTGTTCTTCCCAACCCAATATCTGTTCCTACTCTATCCCTCCCACTTATAATGAAACATACCTCCATAATACCTATTAATTCTTATGACCCTAATTAAAAGACATTGTCTCATATCATTAGAGGTCTTTTGGTGTCCAGACTGCCCCTTACTACTACTATGACTGTAACTATGTTCTCTCTCTTCTTCCCTCACATCTTCCTCTCATATCCATTTCTCTCCCTTTTTCTTCCTTTCTACACTGTAGGTTCTCTGGCTTCAGTTAGATGTATCATGTATAACCCATAGAGGCCAATTTCCTTACACAACCAAACTGCCAACACACCATTAATAACTGAAGCACAATGTCACAGAAATAGCAGTCAACTGCGATACAGCAAAAATTTCAAGGGAAATCTTCAAACAACCTAAAATGATCCAAAATCCAATAGAGTATCTTTCAAAATATTTTGTAGAACTTCCATAAATAGAATCCAGAACAATGATGTTTAGATTGTTCAGGAGCTTGGAGAAGACTCCTGAGAACAGCAGAAACATTTAAAAAGTTAAAAGCATTCAAACATAAAAGAATCCCAGAAGATAGATGAATTAATCATCATGGCAAAAATCCTGAGGAACAAAATGGAAGAAAATGAAAATTGAATTGGTGAGCTCAAAAAAAATTTTTAAGGAAACAAAAGAAAGTCTAAGAATGATATGGGACACAATCAAGAGAAGAAACAGCAACAGCAACAAAATTACAGAAAAATTAGAATAAGAATTTGTGGAAGACAATTCCCCAATATCTCAAAGGGGGTAAACATTACTAATTGTAATGATGAGAATATGCACAAATAGGATAGACACCAAAGAAAACATCAAGCCTTATTATAGTGAAACTTTCCAACTTAAAATTAAAGGAGAGAATTCTGAGGGAAGGTAGGGAAAGCAGAATGGAAAACTTATAAAGCCAACTTATAAAGGAAAACAGATAAGCATGAATGCAGAACTTTCTGCAGAAATTATGTAGTTGAGAAGAAAATGGAAAGACAAATCAAATACAAAAACACAAAAATTTCTAACAGTAATCCAATATTAAGCAACATTATCACTCAAATATTAGAGAAATAAAGGTATTTCGCCACTGAGGATAACCAAATTTATTTGTAAAAGTAAGACCAGACTTACAAAAATATTAACAGAGTAAGTTTCAAAACAATCAGAATGCCTGAGAGAATCATAACTGGTAGCAACACATAGCAAACAAGACAATAAAATCAACATTTAAAATAGAACACAATTATAGGAGGACTAAAGCTCCCAACAACAACAAAAAATAAAGAAAAAAAATCAAGCACAAACAGCCAAACAGCAGGGACAAACCGTTATGTATCAACAATAAACATGGAATGTCAATGGTATAAATGCAGAAATCAAAACACAGAGGACGTCATATTAGATTAGAAAAAGGGCTCATCTATATGTTGCCTACAAACACATTGCAAACTCCAAAGGCCAGAGTCAAGCTGATCCTTTGACTATCCAATGCTGTGGATCTTTGTGGGGATAGAAAGCTTCATCTTTCTCCCAAAGAGCATCTGATAAGCTCAACATGTTCACTTTTTTGTTAGCAATGCCACAAGGAAACCATTACACCACTAGCAGTGTTTATCCTGGATATTAATGAGCCAAAATGAACTGGTACTGGCCATTTTGAATTAGAAAAATCTATGACTGCATTGTGAGAAATGTGAAATTCAAGAGGTCTGTTGTCATACTTATTGTCAAGATCTATATGTAAGTACAATGTTACCTCTGATAGGATAATATCTCTATGCCTATTCAGTTAGTTCAAACGTTACTCAAATTCACACAGTAAACACTAAAGTCTATGATAAAGAAATTAAGAATCAATCTGGAACTGATCAAATCTGAAATCAAAATGCAGTCATTCACAAATTGAATGTAGTAAAAAAGAGGAAGGGACAGAAATGGTTGGGGAATATGGTATTGGTGATAGAAATGAAATTGATATTTACATAATGCAATTTTCACAATATCATCTATGTCTTCACTTCAATTTTCTTTTTCAAGAGCATAAACAGCAGCTGTATATGTTCCCTTTGCCAACAGAATATGCAGGTATAAGATTGGATACATCTCTGGGAAAAGGAAATGGAGAACAATAGCAGAAGTCAAATTAAAGCTGAGCTGGGTTATGATTAGTAAATGAGCAAATTAATTGCTCATCTATAAATTCAAGTGGAAACTTTAGATAATTAAACATATTGATAAGAAACTAAGTATAACCTTGGGAATATCTGACCTAGATTTTGAGAACATTTCAAGAGTAGATTTGACTTATTGAACAAAGGGTCTGATGATCTATGGGATGACACCAAGAGCATGATACATGAAAAAAGGAAATATCATTTAAAAAGGCAGGGGTAAAATAGCCAAAGTGGGTCGCAGAAGAGACTTTGAAACTTGCTCTTTAATCTAGAGTAGAAAAAGTAAAATATTTAATCTAGAGTAGAAAAAGTAAAATATTATGGAATTAAAGAGCTGAACAGAGATATTCAAATTGCAGACAATACAAATTAATACAAAAACCTGGAATTATAAAACCAAAAAGTAGGGGCTGGGCCCTGTTGGTGTAGTGGTTGTGCGTGGGACTGCAGCCCACTGGGATGGAGGTTCAATTCCAGCAGCAGCTCCACAGGAACAAAGGCTGGGCCTTCTATTCCCACCACCAGAGGGCAGTGATGGTCCCTGCCCACTCCCCCAAAAAACAAAAAAACAAAAACAAAGTTAAAGCAAACAAAAAACAACTGCCAAACCAATCAGCATATCATAACCTGAAAGAACAGCAGGAAAATTCAATTTTCATGTTGGAATAGTGAATAATTCTATGGGCAAAACACTGAATAATGCAAGCAACATCAAAAGAAAACACTGGAACCAAAGAATTGCTCTCCATACATCCATTCCAAGAGGTAGCACATGGTCAAAAACTGATGGTTCTGAAAAAAGTCCAAGTCAAGGAAGGCAATAGCAAAAAAAAATCAGTCTATAGGAATTGATCGAATGTTTTATGAAGCTGATTCAGCATTAGGAAACAGTAGTCTATGCAAAGAAATTGGAGGAAGAGTTACCTAGTTAACTGACTCGAAGTTATTTGTATTTTTACCCATGATTTAATTTTGCTTAGATTCAAAATCAGTGCACATGGTAGCAGTAATGGCGATATCAAATTATGTATTCCCATGGGCTAATCTCCTCTTTAAAGTGTTGAAAAGCATGATGACACTTTGAGGATTAAAATGCACCTGCTCCAAATCCTGGTATTTTCAATAACTTCTCACATTTGTGAAAGTTGGATATTAAATAAGGAAAACCAAAGAAGAATGGATGTATTTGATTTATGGTGCTGGCAAATAATTTTGAAAAGACCATGGACTTCCAGAAGAACAAATAAACATATGAGGGGTACCCCTCAAAAAGATGCATTGTTTTTCAAAGCTATGAATTTAAATATTTTATTTTGTAAAACAACCTTATCACCTTCAAAGTACCCCCCATTACACTTAATGCATTTGCTAAATCTGCAGCTCCATTCTTGGAAACATTTTTAAAATTTATCTGTTTAGATGGCTGCCAGCCCCTTCCTCTCTTTTTTTTAACCTCTTCTATGTCTTCAAATCACTGTCCTTTCATGCCCCTCTTCATTCATGGAAACAAGAATCACACAGAGTAAGGTCATGTGAGTAAAGCCCGAGGGGCAAGAGAGGCATGCTGGATATTTTTTGGTTATGTTTTTTGACAAAAACTGGCCTACTGAGATGTCTGCATTAGCGGTGCATCGTCCTGGTGGCGGCACCAATCACCCATCTGTCACAAATCAGTCTTTGTTGTCAACACTGTTATGCAATCTTTTCAGAAGCTCTAGATGGAAAGCTTGATTAACAGTCTGGCCTGATGTAACAAATTCCAGATGCTCTATCCTCACATCAAATAAACAAATGAGCAGTGGTGTTTTTTTTTTCCTTTGTGGGGTACCTCTGTGTGTCTTAGAAGGACACCCAAAATATTTCTTCTGTAGAATTAAGGATGGTTTTCTCACATTGTATTTGATGTTGGACACACTAAGTTAAAGTGAGCTTTCCTCTCTAAGAGCTGTACTTGGACTTCAATGCTTTGTTACTTCAACAAATTGCTTTTATTGAACTTCTCTATGGTATCATCTGCTCAGCGTCAATTATAGAATTATGCCAATCATCACATAGAATTGGTATTTATAGTTAGAATATACTTTATATATGCTTGCTCATAATTAATATATATTAAAGCATAGTGCCCATGGTATTATTTTATAGCTTCTCTTTCAACAGGTATGCAGCAGATTTCCATTTTAATTTTAAAATATTAAAATACATATTTATGTTACTTGGATTTTAATTATGAGCTTTTTTTCCCCTCTGTACTTTCATTTCTGAGAATCTCAAAAGTATATTTTCACATGGTTTTAGCAATTTTTTGCAGTTTCTATTCTACTTTCTGAATTTTCCTAATATATTTTTACTCCAAAGAATCACTTTGATCCACTTTTATATTAGTGGTCATCTTTGTCAACAGCCTTTAAAGAATTATGAAATATATGCAAGCCACCCTATCAAAACCAAGATTCTGAAAAATTACTCATTTAGCAAAAATATAATGAGCACTAGATTTGTAAAAGGCAATCATTGTGGGTATCAGATTGCGAATATGTGCAAGACACAGTCCATGTCTGTAAGAACTTCAGAATCAGACAAGCCAGCGCCAGACAGGTAAGGAAATGGCTTTACCAACAAACGTAGTAAGTTAGACTTCAACAGGAATTAAAGTAACCAGATGTCCCGCTTTTGGCCGGACAGTCCTGATTTCAAACAATATTCCGTGTCCCGTGGCGTTGTTTTTTTTTTTTTAATCCCAATTTTTGGAAAGAATGTACGACAAACTAGGGAACGATGAGAGAACAGGAAGGGAATATACTCAGCCATGCCCACTCCCCCCCGCCCCGCTCGCCCCCTCCCCCACCGCATCAATGGTGTCCAGCTTTACCAATGTTAAAATCTGGTCACTTTAGATTAAATACTGGGTGCTGTGTGAAGAGAATAACACCGCTATTACATGGGTTTGACTCTTAAGGACCCGACAAGGCTTTGGAAGCTGAAGACCTTTACAGTAGAAGACAGCCCCATTGCTGGTGGGTTTGAACTATTATCAGCTGTCCACATTGACAGGAGGGCCCTGCTTGTGAAGAGAATTAAAAACAAAACAAAGCTCACTGCCATTACGTCAGTTACGATTCACAGCAATCGCAATCCTATTTGATAGAATTGAAGTGCTCCTGTGGTTGTTCAAGACTTTTTACAGGTTAGAAAGCCTCTCTTTCTCCCGTCAAAGCTGTAGGTGGGTTTACCTTGCAAATAGTAACTGAATCATCCCCCCTGCGCACAAGAGCCCACGTAGCCACTGTATCTCCAGGGCTACTACTGAAGAGAAAACGCTCACTGCTATTGAATCTATTCTATCTCCTAATAATACTGCAGGCTCGAGTAGAGCAATCCTTGTAGGTTTCCAAGACTAACTCTACAGGAGTAGAATGTCCCATCCTTTCCTGAGGAGCAGCTCGTGGTTTGGAACTCCTGATCTTGCAGTTAGCAACCCAACTCACAAACACTTTGCCATGAGGGTTCGGAGTATGAAGAGAACAGGGATGTCTAATCCACATAAGCCCAACAGTTTATGTGAGATAATAGTCCCTAGAAGTAGCGTGTTAGTGGAGTCTTGTAATCAGCATTTTAATAACTTTGATTGGTTTTATCACTTCATGAAGACACTTATATTAAAGTGAATTATAATTGAAATCCTATGATTGTGATTTTGCTCCCTTGGCTTCAGGTCATGAGTTGGATAAAAGATAAATTAATCAAGCAGAATAAAAAGGACAGGGCTTATTAAATCAGTCATCGATTCCCTATAGTTTTTTCTTTTTGTAACAACAAGAAACAAAAATTCTACCTATTAGTAATAAAATTTTCCCAAATTTGCTTCAATGGAGGTATCCAGTATAAATATGAATGATATTAAATAATTCAAAGTGAACAAAACATTGGCCTGCTATTGGCATTTCAGTAGATTCAGCATACCCCTAATCTCCCCACACTGCAAAGACAAGGCTACTTGGTGAAATAAACATTTATAGTCACAGAAGCTCTAAGGAGTCATTCTATTCTGTTTGATATGTCCAGTATGCGATTGATAACAGCATTATTGTTCTGTATCTTATTTTTTATTTATTCCAGGTTGATATATAAAATTTAGCACCTCTGTGATGTTTTGTGAGACTCACCATGAGCACAAAGATTAAATCCAAATATCATGGTTGTCGTTAGGTGCAGTGTAGTCAACTTGACCATATGTATAATAGAAGGAAATAATAATACATCATTCACTATTCTCACAATTAAAAGTATTATTCCCATAAACCAAACTCACTATTTAGCCTGTGACAACTTACAGCCACCCAATAGGACAGAGTACAAGTTTCTCTGTAGATGTATGAGAACTGTAACTATTTAGAAAGTAGAAAGTCTCATCAATCTTCTGAAATTATAATTAATTACCATTCATCCTGAAAGCCAATATCCTGAACAAAACTGAGCTAGAAGCATTAATGCATACATTTTCAGAATCACCTTCTAAGATTAAAAGCCAACAGCTGCAATATTTATTTACTTATGTAGATAAAAGAAGAATCTTCAAGTATATCAGGTTGAAGAATTTTGATTTGACACATTAGCCTGAAGGAAATATTCATAGTTTATTTATATGCACACAAAGGTCATTTCTTCCAGTACTTGAATATTAGAGTGTGTTTGCATTGTGTAGGCCTAGAGAGGAGAAAATGAGTAATTTATTGTTACATATACTGCTTTATTTCTAAAAACTTTGATATACTCGCATATGTTTTTATTAATATTAAAATATCAATAGACTAAATGCCAGTATATAATTATGGCCACATTTAACTTTAACTCTAGATTTCTGTTTATACAATGATGGTAAATTAAGTCACAAATCATTAATGCCATATTATATTTTATAAAAACTTTTTCAGTTGCACTGATATATGTTCTCCTATCCAAAGATAATGAAAAAAAGGTTAGCTTAGAATAAAATTAATTGCCCAGAATTCAGCTGCTTTAATGCATTTTGTAATATTATGACATACTGTCATTTTGTATTAATGTAATTTTCAGTCATTTAACTTGTATATCTTCTTTGTTATACTATAGGTTGTATCACTAAGGTATATTGTCTCTATGTTACATTTTAATCTACTTTTCCTCTATTAAGCATATTTTGTCCTTTGATGATTTTTCATCTCTGATAGTAATTACTATTCTTCATTTTTTCTCATCTACACAATTTTCTGTTGTTCCCGTTACCTACAACAGCATTTTGTAAGTGATAATCAGAGGAAAGATACAGTTTAGAGGTTTTAGTTTTGATCATAAAACTCAACACTTGTTTTTTTTCCTGACAATTGTTGTATGTGTTCAGCATAGTAAATTCTACACCATTCCTGAAGAAATGATCATATGAAGAATCTAACATCTGGTAAAGGAACAAATTATGGAATACACACAGAATAAAAATTACCAGATGTTTATTTTTATTGAACACTTGTTGAGTGCTTGTTTTTTTTTGCATTCTGTATACAAGCTTAAGAAGCATCAGCTCTCCATTTGATAGAATTTCTGTTTGACAATGTTTTTTAACATTTGATCTCAGAAAGTACAGTGTCATATTCAATTGGGAGCTTATTAGAAATGCAAAATCAAACTCCGGATGTAGGAGTCTAGTGATTGAGAATGATTGTTTTTGACATGTTTTTATAGGCCACTTTCCTGTAATACTGTGTCTTTCTTTGATTTAATAAAACTACCCACGCAAATTAATATACAGGATTTCTCCTATCTTTTTTCCCCAAAACGAGACTGGAAGTTCCATGGAAAAAGAACTTCTTCTACTTTGTTCAATAGAGATCACACGTGTCCTCAGATTATTTGCCATTTAGATGCTAATCAACCATAATTTGGTGAATGGCAGACAGTTTGGAACTTGAATTTAAAAGGTCAGAGATTACAAAAACACACAAATAACTTGTAGAGGAAGATCCTTTAAAGAATAAAATCAAACATGAGGAAGAAATAGGTTTGACCTTCTCGTTTATGTACCTGAGACACTTCTTGCCATTACTTGTCATTATAGCCCATTAAACATCACTGCTAATGGTGCAACACTAATCTCAAAGGTATTTTCATCATAATTATGTTAATGCTTCATACTTATGCACTGCTAAAGAAAGCTTTAAAAGGCTTTCTTGTTCATTGTTTCTTTTGATCAAATTGCTTTTTTGCTGGGTGCCATCAAATCAGGTCCTAACCATAGTGATCCAATCCAGAAAAGGAGTAAACTTATCCTGTCCTATGGCATCTTCACCACCGTTTCTCTGCCTGAGCCCAGAGTTGCAGTCACTGTGGCAATTCATCTCTATTTTCACTGGGCCTCATGATGTCCTTACAACGTATATTGCCCTTCTCCTTGTACTGGTCCCTTCTACATATTCAAAGTACATAAGAGGAAGCCTTGGCACTTCAGCTTCTAGGGAATACACTGGCCTTCCTTCTTTAGGACAGATTGCTTTGTCCATTTAGCAGCCCATGTACTTTCAATATTCTCGAACGGCACAATTCAAATTCATTGATTCTTCCTTGATAGTCCTTATTCAATGTTCAATCTTTATATGCCTATGATACACTTGAAAATACCATGGCTCGGGTTAAGAACATTTTAGTCCTTGTGTTAGTCCAGGTAGTCTAGAGAAACAAATTTCATAGACACATATATGCACATAAGACAGAGCTTTATAGACAAGAGCAATTGAACATTGAGCAAACATTCTAGCCCAGTCCAGATCAAGTCCATAAGTCTGACATTGCCTCATATGTTGATACAAGTCCATAAATTCTTCTTCAGACTCACAAAGCACATGCAGTGACACTAAAAGAAGTGTCACAGGAAGATAGCAAGTCATTGGATGGGAAGTCTTGTGGCTCCATTACCAATGTAAGCTGACAGGGTTTTCCACGTGGTTCTTCCAGCTCAGGGCACTAGTGTAGTTTCATGTGTCTTGTCAGCTGCAATATGTCCCAGGAAGTGAGTTTCTGTCCCTCCTCAAGTGAGCCATTTATCTCCTTAACTTCTCCAAATGATGTTATCAAGCTGTCACCTGAGTGACAGGCTAACTTCTACCCCTTCACTCTTAAGTCTCAAATTGACAACATATAATGTAAGTACCACAGTCCTCAAAATAACACTCTTGATTTTCAAGGCGTCTTGTGCACAAAATTTACCCAATGCAACACATCTTTTGATCTCTTAACTGCTACTTCCCTGGGAATTGATTGTGGATCTAAGCAAGAAAAATTCCATGACAACTTCAACCTTGTCTTCATTTAGTATGATGTTATTTATAGGTCCATTTGTAAGGATATAGGTCTTCTTTACATGGAGTCATAATTCATACTGAAGGTTAAAATTATTGATACCCATCAACAAGTGTGTTCAGTCCTCAGAGCCACTTCCAGATATCAGAGTTGAGTCATCTGCATAATACAGTCTGTTAATAAGCTTTTCTCCAATTCTGAGGCTGCATTCATCATCATGTTCCTAGCTTCTCTGATGATCTAGTTAGCATACAGATGGACTAAGTATTGTGAGAGGAAAAACCCTTGACACCCACAGTATTGCCTGGCTCTCCTCATACAACTCCCTCTTGATCCATGTGTGGGTTCCTCATGTACTCAATAAAGTGTCCTGAGGTCCCTCTTATTCTAAAAGTTCTCCATTAGTATGTTTCACAAAGTTATGTCTTGGCATAGTCTATAAAACACAAGTAAACATCTTTTGTAGTATTCTCCGCTGTCAGTCATGATCCATCTGAAATCAGCAATTATGTCCTGTATTTCACATAATCTTCTGAATCTGCCTGCATCTCTGGAAGCTTCCTGCCAAACCTTGTTTAATGATGTCCAACAAAAATTTACCTTTTTGTGACTTTGTTCTGTGGTTTGTGCATTCTGTTGTGTTACCTTTCTTGAAATGGATGCAAATATCAATCTCCTCCAGTCAGTTTGCCAACTTGCTACCTCCTAAATTTCCAGGCATAGACAAATGGGTGCATCCAGTACATCACCATCTTGCTGAAAAAATTCTATTGGCATGACAGCAATTCACAAAGCTTCGTTTTAGGCTAATACGTACAGTTTAGCTTGAACTTCTGTCCTCAACAGCATTGATTCTTGCTTATATGCTAGCTTCTGAAAAGGTAGAATGCGAACTAGTTCTTTTTGGTACAGTGACTGTGTAGTCTTTCCATAATTGTTTGCTGCTTCTTGCATCATTCAATATTAGAAATTTTCATTACCCTCCAGGCTTGAATTATTTAAGTCTAACACATGATGTGTGTTTTCTTCTTTTTGGTTTTCTAACTGTAGGTCATTGCACAATTCATTATAAGATTTGACTTTCTCTTGTGTGTGTAAATGCCCTTTGAGATTTTCTATTTAGCTCTTTGGTTTCATTACTTCTTCCATTGGCTTTGACTGCTCAATGGTTAAGCAGCAGTTTCAGAGTCTCTTCTGTTATGTACTATGATCTTGTCTTTCATTTCTGCCTTTTTATTTACCTTTTGCTTTCTTCATGAATAATCATCTTTATGTCTTCCAACAGTATCAGATCATCTGTAATTAGTGTGCAATTGTCAAATGTGTTGTTGAGATATTCTGGAAATTCAGGTGGGTTAGACTCAAGGTCATCTTTTGGCTTTCATGGAACTGTTTTAATTTTCATCACCTTTAAACTAAACTTACATATGAGTATTAATTTGTTTGTTCCAAAGTCATCCTCTGGTCTGGTTGCAAATGCTAATATTGAGATTCTCTGTGGTTTCTTCCTGCAGATGTAGTCCTCTTGGTTTCTTATATTCCATCTGGAGAAATTCATGTGCAAGAATGAACACCATTTGTGTTGTTTGAAAGGTATATGCTTCGTCTTTCAAAATTTGTTCATGCAAACCCCGCATTTTTTCTATCACTAAGATCATATTTTTCAACTACTGTTCTTTCTTCTGTGTTCCCAATTTTTGCATTTCAATTTCCTTAATTATAAATGCATCTTGATTGCATATGTGATTAATTTTTGACTGAAATCATTAATAAATTCTTTGCTTTTGTTTTCTTTTCTTTATTTTTAATTCTTCAATTTCTCCATCATTAGCATTTATTGTTGGTGCATAAATTTGAAGAATAGTTCTATTCTTTGAATTACTTTGAAAGTAGAATATATATATTATACTATCAGATAGTATTGGACTTCAAGACTAATTATGAAGTATTCTTTTTGATCATGAATGCCATATCATTCCTATTGATTGCATTAACCGAAGCATAGTGAAACATATAATTTTCTATTATAATATGACCAATGCCAATCCATCTCAGTTCGCTAGTGCCTAGGATGTTGATCTCTGCATGCTTCATATCATGTTTTATGCGTTCCAATTTTCTTAGTTTCATAGTTAATACATTATAAGATCTTATAAGTAGCAGATTAAAAATAATTTTATTGGAAACTCATACAACTCTGATCACAATCCATACATGCATCCATTGTGCCAAGCACATGTGTACATTTGTTGACCTCAGCATTCTCAAAACATTTCCTATCTGCTTGAACCCTTGGTATCAACTCCTCATCTTTTCTCCTCACTCCCAGCTCCCTCTCCTTCATGAACTCTTGTTAATTTATAAACTATTCCTATTTTGTCATGCCTTACACTGTCCTATGTTTCCCTTCATCCACTTTTCTGTTGTCCATCCCCCAGATAGGAGATTTTATGTCGATCCTTGTAATTGGCTCTCCCCTTCTACCCCACCTTCCCTCCTCCTTCCTGACATTGCGACTCTCAATATTGGTCCTGAGGTGTTCATCTGCCCTGGATTCTCTGTATTGTCAGTTCCTATCTATACCAGTGTACATCCTCTGGTCTAGCCAGATATGTAAGGTAGAATTGAGATCATGAAAGTGGACAGGGGGATCATTAAAGAATGAGAGGAAACGTGTATGTTTCATTGCTGCTGTACTTCACTCTGACTCCTCTCTTCCTTGAGACTCTTCTGTAACAGACTGTCCAGCTGCCTATAGATGGGTTTGGGGTCCCCACTCTGCACTTCCCCTCATTCACAATGATATGATATTTTGTTCTTTGATGCCTGATACCTGATCCCTTCCATAGCTCACGGTTACACAGGCTGGTGTGCTTCCTCCATGTGGGCTTTGTTGCTTCTGATTTCCACTTGTTTACCGTCAAGCCTTGTCCTTTAGCACTGGTGAGCAAACTGCAACTCACAAGCTGTATGTGGCTCTTTCAGTGTGAACTTGCAGCTTGGAGAGGAGACAGGCAAATCAAGGTGCAGTGAGGTAGCGATGAAGCATACAACCTTTCTGTAGTTCCTCTTCCCAACTATCATGGTCCCAACTATCATGGAACCAATTCTACCTTAAAAATCCAGCAGGATAGAGATGGGGACGGGAAATACAGGGAACCCAGGCCAGATTAACCCCTCGAAGCCAGCGGTGAGAGTGGAGTTACCAGATGGGTGAAGAGAAGGTGCGGTAGAGAGAGGATCTACACTTAACCTCCTATCTGGAGGACAGACGTCGGAAGAGTGGGAAAGGGGAAATATTGGGCAGTGTAAGATATGACAAGGCAATAATAATTTATGAAGTATTGAGGATTGGTGGGAGAGGGGGAAGTAAGGATGGAGGGGGAAAGGATGAGAAGCGGATATCAAGGTCCGGAGCGGAAAAGCGGATATTTGGAGAATGATAATGGCAACAGGCATGTGAAGATGTTTGGAGCAATATATATGTGTATATATA